>JANSVA010000007.1:6901236-6918381 GCA_025504915.1 Erythroxylum reticulatum
TAACCCATAAAAACGCTTAAACACAAATTGTTTACCCTTTTCAATTGTACACACACATTAATAATTCTTTGTTCATTCAGACTCTATAACTACTCCTGAGTAAGTTTTCATGAAAAGTCAAGCTATTACAAGTTCGGTAGAATTTTATTCGAAAATAGTCAATTTTTGTATTTACTTTTTGTGAACATGGACCTAGTCTTTTTATACGGAGGCAAACATTGGTAATGAATGTTGATCCGATTACTCAACTAAGTCATTTTTTTATATGCTGCTTGGTTGAAATGTCATTATAGTCTTTTAAAGCACAGGCAAACATTTGTGATGCGTGTCGATCTAGTTACTTAGCTACTTCACTTTAACTAGATACTAGCTCTATTAATAACCCGAAGGCTAGCGGTATAGTTATTTATTTAAGTTAACAAATACGATTTTTTATTGCCTACCTTGATGCTTTAGCTGCTTGTTTCCATGAAAAGTACTAGCAAAACTACTTAAGTCAAAAGGCCTCAAATTACAAATGAATGTGACAATTTAGGGGGTGACAAACTAACACTAAATCCTAATGAAGTTGCATATTTAGCCATAGACCCCAATTCACTAATTTTGTGAGCTAATGATTCTTCACAAGCTAATAGACTATGTTTAAAATTAAATTAATTTAAATCCATCTAAGCCATTGACACATTCACACGATTCAGAAAATGCAACCTAACAAACTATCACATAATATGCACAATTCACATTTAAAACAAAACACATAACTCTCCCCACACTTGAACAACACATTGTCCTCAATATGAGAAGGGGACAAACAAACACATATAAAATAAAGAAACATAAGTTAAATTGAAAAAATAAAATAAAGACTAAATTTAAAAAGAAAGGGGTTAGACTAAAGCCTCATGGTGATGGGGGTGGGGATGATGTTAAAGGTGGCAGTTGAACTCCCTGAGCCTCGAAATAATGATGGATATGACGTATGTCCCGGCTCTGACATCACTGAGTTAAGGCCATCTCCTTCATCCTTCTAGAGTTCTCTACAAGTGTATCTGTAATTACTTTGGTGTTTGCGAAGATTCTATCTAGTACTTTCTTCTAGCCCGATTTTTCTATTTCTTCTTCTTCACCTGATTTCTCACTGGTCGAATCCTCTTTTTGTTATTATTGAGCACTTGAACTCGCTTGACTAGTCCTACCCTTTAAGTGTGTCTTGGCACTAATATCCTAATGTTCCATATTATAGGATTTCAGGATTTCAGCTTGCCGTAGATGATGATGGTTCATGAATTCAGGATGGTAGACTGTGAGTCTGTTGCATTAAACTCTATAGCAATTAGCTATGGTTGAAACCAATTGACCAATTCCTAAGTTATTGCTCATCTTCTTTCAAGCAACAATAATTGCGTAAAAGATGTGAGTAGTTGTGCAAACTGGGATGCTATAATCCATGCACCACAATATGAAAAGTTCTTTCGTTAAACACTTATTGGTTTCCGTTTTATCAAAAATAGTTTGACACATGAATTTGTGTAGCAATAAGTGTTCGTGGCTCCTAATGATGTTGTTGTGTGCATTCTTAGTGTCGAAACACTTTAACCTAGTTAGTTCAGTCCAGTAGGGTTGACATGAAAAGCATTATGCTGATCCACTACGGATGACTCAGGGAAACCATAAATCTCATGCAAAGTCCCATAATCAAGCCTATAAGGATGTCCCCACAACCTAAACCATAATTCTTAGGTTTTTTGGGTTCAAATTGAAGGGATATAAAGAATTCTAAGGTAAGTTCTTCATAAACTAGGAATTGAAATTGAATGAATTGTCCCCATTGAATTCTCTCTGCTAAACTTTTGACCCTGTCTCATAATTCTAATATATCTAAAGTTTCAAAATGAAAATACTTTGGAACCATAATTTGCTTATTACGAAGAGAATGAAAGCGATACCTTTCTCATCTGAAAAGATCAGGAAAGGTGCACCGTAATTAACTACCTTGCTCCTTTTCCCTCATCTTGAGACTTGGTTTCACCCTACTAATTGATCGTGCCTTATTGTTTGCTTGATGCGCAACATATCGGCTTGCGAGTTGGTAGAAGTTGGAAGAAATTTGGAAGTTTGAATTTGGGTAGAAAGAAGTGAGAGTGTTTGGAGGTTTAAAGCTTAGAGAGATAAAGTAAAAATGAAAGTGAGTGAAAAAGTGAAGTTAGAAATGAATATATAGGTGATTGGAGGGTAAAATGGTAAAAATTGAAATGACATTCGCATGTCCCTATTTTTACCCTGTCGTAGGCCACAATTGTGACTTGCGATTTTTCCACCAAATTTTATTCTTTCTTCACTTTCCCAAAATCACTTCTTAACTCTTTATGGCCCTTTCACCTCTCTTTTACTTACTTCCTTTATCATTAAATTCATGTCGAACTCCCCTACCTTCTCGATTTTATTTGGAAACGAAACAACCTAACTATGGAATTCAAACTATTTAAAAATCAAAGGAAATAACATCAAATTAACATTCCATGGGTTGCCTCCCATGCAGCGCTTCTTTTAACGTCGGTAACTCGACGCTCTATCCTTGAAAACTCAGTAAGGATCAATTATGAGCAACTCGCTTCCACATTTTTTGTTTAACATAGGTTTTGTAGCTTGTAAGTAAGCTACAAACTACAAAATAATAAAAATGACAATATTGATAACATTATGAAAACCAATTAAGCTCAATAATGTCCTTTTTTTTGAGTGAATTCTCAACATAATAGGGAATAACAAAACTTCCTGAATCTTCCACTGAATCTAACAGTTTGTCCTATATGAAGGTAAGTTGCTCTCTTTCTTCTTTAATCACCTTCGTCTCCTCTTGCTCTCTTTCTTCCTTAATCACCTTCGTCTCCTTTGCTTCTTCCGCTTCATGAATAGATACTATCATAGCTTCTTCAAACTCGATGTCTGTTATCATCTGTTCTTCGTCTTTTTATTCTATAGAAGATTCAAATACATCGATTATCCTGAACAAGCTACTCTCCTTTGGATTCTTTAATACATCATTCATGTTGAATGTCACTTGGTCATCATTAATCTGAAGGACAAGGTTCTTTTTGTGGACATCTACCAAAGATTTTTTAATGTTCACACATGGCATATTAAGAACTAGTGAATAAAAGGGAGGGCTGGCATTCTTTTCTTCATATGCTTTCGTTGTCTGTTGGTCTTCATTAAGGTGGGGCTTGGTTTGGTTTTCCACTAGCTCTTTTGGCCCTCCCCTATTCTTCGGTGCAATAGCCTCACATTGCTCTCTTTGATGTATTTCCATATTACTTATAGATTCTTCCACATTTCTCTCACAAAATTAATGGGAACATTGTCTCACTTAAATATCTAGGTTGTGAATAGACGAGGGATGATTTTCTGTTACTTGCTCAATTTGCTCTTGTAGTCTCTTTTGGCCTTCTTCCATGTCTGTGAACTTATCTAGGATCTTGTCCAATTTACAAACCCACGAACTGGATTCATATTGCTGAATTCCTAAAAGGTCTTGACGTCATAAATGATTCCTTACATTGTGCGACCAATAAAAATCGGGGTTGTTCTGCCACCTGGGAGTGTATATATTCCAATAAGGATCATTACTTCCCCAACCATACTGTGCCTCATTGTAATTTGCAAAAGTTCCTTGCACCCTATAATATTTATCTTCCATCATTATTCTTTCCATTTCTTCTTGACATCTAGCTCTTCAGATGTCTCATTTCTTATTCTAAGATGTCTTGCTACATCTCTACTTTATGCACCAAACTTCTTTCTCTATTTTCCCTTTTTTGTAAACAAAAGATAGTGAAAAAGCCTTAGACTAAAGAACTAAACTAATTGCCTCACCAATAATAGTGCTAAAAAACTTGATCGTGATTTTCTTATGTATATAAGTTTTAATTAATTAACCTCGATAATCTGCAAGTACACGGGTTGTTTGCATAGTACCTAAGGTGTCAATCTCATAAGGAGGGATAATCTAATCCTAAAATCTAAGGCCAAAATAAATAAAAAAATTTAAATGTAATGAAACTAAAACAAGAATGCAATTCAATCATGTAAATCAATTCAAGAATCAATCAAGAAAATATTAATAAATTATAAATTGCAACGTACATTGAAGAATCAACTCAAGGAACTGTCAATTGAGAGAAAGGGGAATTTTTCCTATTTTTAATGCTAACCTAATCGATTATGAATTACTAGATTATTGGTTCTAGACGGTCCTAGGGTTAATTACTCACTTTGGAGTTAAAACTATTAACCCTCATTTATAAACCCTAATTAGATTATGGGAATTGCAATCTCTCAATTAACAATCTATCCAAAACCCTAATTAGATCTGAAGTTGTCCAAAGGACTATCAGGAACCTATGCTTGATCTTGCTTCGCAAAATTTACCGATTTGATTTAATTCTTGTTCTATTAAATCACCTAACTCTTATTAGCCCAATTTAATTATTTTTCACTCAATTCACTCTCTTAGTTTATCACCGAATTATGCAATTATAGAAATTAAATTATAATAAATCTAGTAAAAACACAAACAATCAAATTTCATTAAATCAAAGATAAGTCTAAAGGTGAGTTTAGAACATCTCAAGATTCACAAATCCTATCATCAAACTGCAATTCCTAATTCTATAAAATAATAAAAATGGAAGATAACAGGAAATACGATCTTGAATGGAAACGGGAGGTAGTGACGTTGGGAAACTCTTGATTTGGAAAGTACGTCGATGTTGAGTTCTTCTCCACTTCTCTCTTCCTTCTTCTCTTTCTCAATCTCTTAACAATTCTCTCTAGGGTTTCTCTTAAAAGTGGTTGATGCAAAAGCTCTTTATTTTCTTTGTCTTATTCTTTATATACCTTTTGTATTCTAGGCTGCTCTAGGGTTTTTTCGGGGTCCGAAAGGTCCAAAAATCCCTTAAAACTTGACAGTTTTAAGTGTCTGCATATTTGCCTGACACAAGCCACCATGATCGTGGGCCACATCCGAGCCTTCTGTCATGATCGTGGTAAGCAAGCCATGATTGTGGGCTGTGTCTTGGGCTTCTGTCATAATATAGGCCACGATCATGGGCTGACTCTAGTGCTTCTACCACAATCATGGTCGTGGGCTGTTGTTTCACCTCGAGTGTCTCCAAAACTTCTCCGTTCTTCGATGTTGTCCCTGGAACACTAACAAACACATCAAGGTGTCCCAAAGACATAATAATTAAGCTCAAAGACTTTTACTAACCTATAAAAACATACAAACACAAATAATTATCAAATAAACACAATTCTAACCTAAACATATACTAAACGATTGAATTACCAATTAAATGCATATCGAATTGAGCCCTAAAATATGATGCAATTCACATTTATCAAGTATAGATGGTGAAAGACGAATTGCACTAGAACATTGTCTATGAAAGGGTTCGTAGTTAAAGCACTGATTTTTTGGTCAATTGAGGTTTTGATGTGTTGCTAGATAATACTCATGACTTGCTTGAATTAAGTGTTAATTCAAGTGGCTAACATAAATGGGAACCTAATGTGTCACATGCATTAGAGATGCAAAGAATGAGTAAAATGGGTTTGGATAGTGATCCAAGATATGAGAGAATGTTTCAAGATTGTAACACAATATGGTCATGGTAAGAAACATTGTAAAGGAATGAAAGAAAGTAAGTGTTGCATGGCTACTAGCCTGGAAAGTTTCTAGATTTCTAGCAAACATTTCAAGACAAATTAATTGGCATTCATGGCCATTTAATGATGAGATTTCGGATTGTCAACAACAATAAAATTTATTAGCTTTGAGAGTTTGAAACACCAAGACCCATGTGAATATCAAAATCAAATCTAGATTAGGTTATATCTTTTGTAGCAAAAATATGTAGATGAGCTGGTAGTGTCGGGAAGAGCATGTCAAATGTCACACCTCTACCAGTATCCACACCATGAGAGACTGAAC
This sequence comes from Erythroxylum reticulatum, assembly GCA_025504915.1. Lineage (NCBI taxonomy): Eukaryota > Viridiplantae > Streptophyta > Magnoliopsida > Malpighiales > Erythroxylaceae > Erythroxylum > Erythroxylum reticulatum. Next base: position 6,907,229 of record JANSVA010000007.1, read on the forward strand.
AACCCTTTATAGTGTGCTAACACCACACTCTCTCTATCTCTATCAGAGGCCGTCTCAAATTAGGGTTTTAAGTAGATGAGCCTCTTCTATCTTCAAGTCTTACTATACATCCATATATATAGTAAAACCCTAAAATCCAAAGCCGAAACCCTAAGGCCCAAAGCCCAAATCCATTTAAGGCCCAATGAATGTTCAGTCTGTTTGGTGTGTGACCCTATAGGCTTATTTAATATTAATAGGAGCCCTAAACTTCTTTTAGGCCCATAAGTTATAAGAGGTCTCTAGCAAGACATTATAACTACCCAATATTAGATAAGGTCAGAATGCGACGCTACTTGAATCAAAACTGATCAATTAAAGTACATTCTATAATTTGTTCGTAGGGCATACATCAACACTTAATTCCCATTACTCTTCCATTCATAATGGGGTTTAGAGGAGGCCAAAAGTTGGCAGAAAATCACTCATTTTTGTGCATAGTATTGTAAGAAAACTAGTGAGAAATGTGAAGAGTTCATCTTACACACACTTATTCTCTAAACTATTATCTCAAGAACGTACATCAAAGCTAGCAATTTGTGTGTGTTCTAACCATTATTCCTAAGAGGTTTAAGGCTTTTCACTTCATGTGGATATTATTAGAGACGTCCTCATTTAGTCGTTATAGTTTACAATAACTCGAAGAGGTGAAGACAACAAAGAACGAAGGAGTTAGTAAGGTACACATCTTAAGTTCATTTTTTATTACATTTAATTGCACAAGAATGATTCTGTATTTTTTGGGTTTCGTTTTATTTTTTGTTGTGTATTTTATGATATATGATGTACATAAGGCATAATTAAAACCTAACAGTGGTATCAAAGCCATCTTGTGCCTATTAGATGTAGTTTCTATTACATGTGCAATAAGATTATATGGTTGCGACAACTAGGGATCTGTTCTTAGAAAATTCAAAATTAAATTATGAAAATTTGTTTTCACGGTTTTCTTTCAGTGATTTGCTCATGACATGTTGTATATGGTTTTAATGATTGAAAAATGATTTCAGTGTGATTGACATATTTATTGTCAAAATTCTAGCAACATGCTAGAGAATTCACAATGAGTTATTTGAAGCTAATAATTAATTCCTTAAAATTTGACAATAAATATTTAATTAAAACTAGTGTAGAAATCAATTAATTAAACTCCTTAAAATTAAAAAAGGTGTTTTCTTAAGTAATTAAAAAAGATGTTTTAATTAAATTTATTTATTTCAAATTAATTAAGATTAATTTAATTTATTATTTAATTTTTAATATTTTTAACTTACTTAAATAATAAGTTTCTTAATTTATAGTAGGATTCATACTAGGTGTTGTTGTTGTTGTTGTAATAAGTTTCTTGATTTAATAGAAAAGATATTTTTAAATTAAATTTTGAAAGATGTTTTCATTTATTAATTAAGAAAAATGAGATCATGATAATGAGATTCATATCATGTGTAATTATGTTAGTATCTAAACTTTCCCTAGTCATAGGATTAATGAGATGAGATATCATTAATTCGAATAGACTAGCACATGTTATACTCCTTGATTGGATCAAGCAATAGATTTCATAAGTTATAGACATGAGTTGTTTACAGTTAACATATGGATGCTTACTAAGGGTAGTAAGTACACTGGATTGACCTACATACTATGAGATAATTCATATGAATAGTCTATTTTAGTGTCAATGATAGTCTCATCATCGCAATGATGTAAGTATCCTTTAACTTGAGGTGCTCAAGGATACCTTGGATAATGATCCTATGCTTTGACTCCATTCATCGGTGCCTTTCAGGGGTTACTCATAGGGTGGTGATTGGGTACAGTTTGAGGTATTTGGAGGTAATTGAGTAGCCAATAAAGGATTCACTACTCTTGATAAAAGGAGATGATACCTACGGCCTCTTATCCGGTTCATTACTCGGGAGTCTCCAGCCAAAGCAGATATGTGTCATGAAAAGAGTCTTCAATAATACATAGAATAATGAGATCCTCAGGATAAGATCTAATAACACTTAGACTAGATGTGACGTAGTCAGTCTAGTGGGAGTTGACACTTTGACCATACCCTGAACCAAATGGGGTATAGATGATGAAAGGATGAATTGCATGGCAACAGTCAAACCATTAACTTTCCGGTCAATTGGGGGTTATGATGTGTTACTAGATACTGCTCTTGACTTACTTGAATTAAATGTTAATTCAAGTGGCTAACATAATCGGGAACCTAATGGGTCACACACATAGAAGATCTAAAGGATGAGTCAGATGGTCTTAAATGGTGGTTCAAGATATGAGAGAGTGTTTCGGGATTATATCACAATGTGATCGTGGTAGAAAATGTTGCATGAAATGGATTAAAAACAAGTGATGTTAGCTACCAATTTGGTCATTAACTTCCCAAAACCTCCTTTAATGCATGTTATTCATGGTCATTAACTTCACATAACTTCCACTAATGCATGTTATTCATGACCATTAACTTCCCGTAACTCTCCATTAGTGATGGGGGTTATGGAAGGCTAAATGGTGCAGAAAATAAAGATGATTTTTGTGTATCTTATGTAAGACACAAGAAAATGAAAGGTTCTTTCTTACACATACACTCTTTTTCTCTCTAACTCTCACAAAGAAAGAATTCTAGCCATCTCCTATTAAGGTTTCATCCTTCTATCTTCCTGTGGACTTTCATTAGAAATAGTCTACGTTGATCATTGTGGTTTACGACAACCTAACGCGAAGAAGATTAAAGAACGAAGTAGATCGTTGGAAAGGCATGTAAATATATTAAATTTCATGTTTATGTTTTCTATATCTATATGCATGAGTAGATCTGGTTTTTTAGGTTTTGTTTTATTTTCTGCTACATATATTTGATATATATTATGTATGAGATGCATGATCAGAATCTTACAATGGTATCAGAGCCACCTATCTTTCTGCTAGGCATGTGATGTCTATTGGCTAAACTGATGAGGTTACATATGATTTTCATGTAATTTGATTACGGAAAAATTATGTGAACATGTTTGGGATATGTTTATGCCTCTTTATTTTTTTAGAATTATTAAAAATGTTTTAATAATTTTATCAAACAATTTTCAAATCTGGACAATTTTTAAAAAATTGTAGGATCTATTTTGTTTGATGTTTTTGTATGTTTATATTTGGGTTATAGAACCTTAAAAATATTTTTATGTGATAAAAATGTGTTAATTTGATGTTTGATGCATTCCTAAATGATTTTTATCGAAATTGATTTCTAAAAAATTTTTAGAAGTCATATTTGTTGTTTTTTGTGTCTTATCAGTGTTTCAGTGATCATAATAATTTTTGGGTGATTCGTAAATTATTTTGATCATCATGAAATGACCTAGAGATTCTTGGAATGATGATTTGATGTTCTGAAAATTTTGGTAAATTATAAAAATTAATTTTGAATTAATTTTAGTAATAGATTTTCTAGAAAGACTTAAAAAATTGGCATGTGTAACAAAATTGAAGTTATTTAATTTTGGACATCAAATAATTATTTTAAGGTAAATTAATTATGAATTCATTTCTAGAATTAGGAATTCATGTTAATTAGATTAATATTAATTCCAATCGAAATAACATACAATAGTAATTTTAGCCAAAGAAGGTAGTAAATCTAAGTGTTTGATTGGGCTTAGATCCAAGTGTTAGATTGGGATTTCATATTAGGATCCATAAGATGTCATAACCAAAATGATGTGTTTATATATATGCATTAGAGAATGCACAGTTAGGAGAATGTGTGGGCTTGTATGATGGATGGTTATGGGCTTTAGCCCAATTTGATTGGGTAGTCCATATCATGTCATATGATTGTAGTAACTATATGTATACATATATGAGTTATATGTATAAAACCATCTAAGTTAGATGAGATCTTAGGCAAACCCCTCACTTAGAATATTAAAACTAACGCCTTCCTTTAATATAGCCAGAACCAAAGTCCTTTTAAAGTTAGGGTTGTTGGGCAAATCTAAGCCCACTTTACACAGATATGTTCGAACTGTGAAAATAGGATTTCTGGATTAATGGGTCGATTTTAACTTGAAGCATTGGTTTGTTAGGCAAATCCAAGAATAACATAGATGGAGGTGAAGTTGGGTATTGTACATCAGATGTACACGTTTCAAGAGTTGATAGTCCAATGAGTGTGCACACATCAACAGTTGATAGCGCTAGATTCAATAGTTGCATTAGAGATGTAATTGGTATAATCGATACCTACTGATTAAACTAAGGTGACTTCTTGGGCAAACCTAAGGTCATTCTTAGAGATATTGGATATCGACTCGCTATATTCCTTTACGAGTTCTTTTAGATTTATATTGAGGATTATGAATTTGTGCAAAATAGTGGGAGCCTGTGAGTTATTAAAGTCCTTATGGACATGCATTTAAGTACATTCTAATTTTTCTATCTTTAACGAAAGGTTGCTATTTCCAGAGTCAACACCCTGAGTACTGATGTGAATCTAAGATCATTGATGGAAGCTAACAAGTTGATTGGACCAAACTTCCTTAACTGGCTCAGGAACTTAAGAATAGTTCTCAAGTTTGAGAAGTTTGGTTATGTCTTGGAAGAAACACTTCTTAATCCCCCTGATGCTGATGCTTCTGATGATGATCGGAGGGCATATAGGAAGCTTCTCGATGATAGCAAGATGGCTAGTTGTATTATGCTAGCCATTATATCATTAGAGCTATAAAAGCAACACGAGGTTATGGATGCTCATACCAAAGTCTATCATCTTAGGGAGCTCTTTGATGAGTAGGCAAGGTCTGAAAGATTTGAGACTTCACGATTTCCCTTCCGCTCTAAGATGGTTAAAGAGACATCTCCAGTATAGTATGCACTAAAGATGAATGGCTACATTAAGTAGTTGGCCTCTTTGGGTTTTGTTTTGGATCATGAATTAAGTATTGACATAATTCTGACGGGTTTAACTGATAGTTACTCATAATTTTTGCTTAACTATCAGATGAATAATATATCCAGCACAATTCTCGAGCTGGTTAACATGCTCAAGGCAGCTGAGCTATCTGTCTGCAAGGATAAGGTTGTGATGATGGTGCACTCTTCTGGTTCAAAGAATTCAGAAATGAAATTGAGAAACAACTTAGGAGAAGTATTAAATCACTTCGATCGGATTGAGATGGTGAATACTTAAGCCAACAGTTTTTAGATTATCTGAGGGATAATGGAATATTGTCCCAGTAAACTCCACCTTACATGCCACAACACAATGGTGTGGCTGAGAGGAGAAACCAAACCTTGTTAGACATGGTGAGATCTAAGGAACATTGAGCAACCTTACTCCTAATTAAGGCTAAATTAGGAGTAAAAGATGACTTTTATTGCATGAAATAATGTTTTGTAATTTTCATATACATAATCGAGTCATGTATGATGTGTGTATATGTTCTCTTTTAGCTCAGAGCCATAGCAAGGTTCTATTTTATCGGTTAAACTGATAAATGAAGGCATGATGCCTTACTTGATTTTTGTACTTAATATTTTTATATGATTTTTTGTGATTGGTGAGGTAATGATTGGCCAATGCTTTGCTAGGCACAATAGAATAAGCAACCCCCTACCCTTAACGCTAGTACATAAAAATTGAGTTTCCGTATTAACACCTTTCTATGGGACTTACGAGTAATTCCACACCTAGGGTCTGGACACTGACGAGGTCATCACCTAGGGTCATGAAGTTTTTGTCGACTATAGTCTGGACTCACCATAGATGAAAGTCGAGCCAACATCGGGAATCGATGGGTGTGCACACTAGTTAGGCCAACTAGTGATGACACATATGATTGTTTTGGATTATTCTAATATTTGTTTTCTGACAACATTTGATTTATGCATGTGATGTTTTTCTGTTTTTGTGTACTAGAATTGGAACTTATGTTCACCAGATGAGTGATTAATAGGCTAGCCTATGTGGTTTCTAACTAGCATATGTTGAGTCATAGGCTAAGCCTATGTGTTTCTATGTCATATATGTTTGCTTCATAGGTTATTTACACCATCTTGGTGTGTATCGAGTTTTATTTGCAATATATATTTTTCCTGCTCACTAAGTACATAGTGTACTCACCCCAAACCATGTAAGTTAATTTGGTGAGCTTGAGGCTCTAAGTATATCGTGCAGTCTTTTGACATTTTTGGAGTATTATTGCACGTGGGTAGTCTTTCTTTTATATGTTTGTTGTATAGTGGCTCATGAACTGTTTTTATTAAGTTGGATATGATGATGTGCTATATGATTTTGTAAATTAACTTTTGACTGTCTTGTGGTTTGTAAATGACCTTATGTATAAAGCTTTTGTACTATTGTTGAGATTGCTCTTAAGTGGACTTAATAGTCCAGAAGTTGTGGTAGAGTTTTAAATGTGAATATAGAAGTGTATTTAAAACTGATTTATAGGTATTTTAATTAAGTTTTGGGATTTTTAGAATACAGCCATTGTGTTATCCAAATGTTTTCAAAAGATATTCAGTTAGCCTTGCATAGTTGGGTTAAGGGTACCATAAGTATCCTTAGCTTGGGTATGCGGCGGTTGTTATGTGCCCGATATGGTTCCGGGTCGTGACATACGTGGATTTTCATAAAAGAAAAAAAATCATTTCAGAACCTAAATTTATTTCTAATCCTTGGTATATTCACACTCTCTTCGTCTCTCGAAAACTTACCCAAATCTTGTTTGATCTGGTGTCTTACAGGTGAATGATATTTTTAGTATATTATAAGCTTGTATTGGATTATGTTAATGCAATACTCTTCATTTGGTGCTTGCGGCGTCGAAGACACTCTGGTTCAAATTACTAGACTCGAAAGTGTAACTCAAATATGCTTTTATTAATTCCATATTCTCTAATGCTAATGAAATACTTGATAGAGCTATTTGTGGCTTCTAACTATGCAACTATTACGTTGGTAAGTCAGTGCAAGGATCGATCATCATTCGCATTTTCTACATTACTGTCATGGAAGTTATTATTTTGTAATCAAGCATTGAATGTTCATCAATTTTTTCTCTTTCTTTAAAGATTTTAAATTTACCTAATGAAATGTTTAATCATTTTTTGTTTATGAAATATTAAATTAGAATGTAAGATTCTTTTCACAAGGTTGAAATAACTATTGTATGATAGTGATAAAAATTGCTTAAAGATGAGGAGATTTCTATGTTTTTTTCCTTCAAAAAGTTATGAACCAAAACTGTTTATCTAGATTTCACCCTTTTTCTTGTGAACCAAGACTATTTATCTAGATTTTACCCTTTTTCTATCTTTCTTTCTTCTCTTTTTCTGACTACATCAAGTTCTATTCATTGTGTGGCAAACATAGTAAGCCATATGTTTAGCTTAAAACTCTAAGGGCATAATCTATTGCTTGTCAAATCCAACTTATAAAATAAGTCCCGACTAAAACATAATGCACATGCTCTCTAGAGAAGTTCTTAGTGTAGTAATTTCTTCTTTCTCGATGTCTATGCACTTTTCTTTTACTAAATTAATTTTTTAGCTACAATATTCATGTGATATTAGCTTGGCTAGTGATATTTGCTCTTAACATATTGCTGCGAGTGATCTTACTAATACACAAATCTCGATTCTTTTCCACTTTTATATTCAGAAACATTCCCAAATTTTTTCAACCAATTGGATTGGGTTGTCAATTTCTGGAAAATTATTCTTGAATTTTCATAAGTGTTTTCTGCAAAAAGTTACAATGTTTGCTTTTCACCTAAGTTTCATAATACATCATCCCTTTAAGTTCTTCTTAGACTTTCAATAGCTCTACCATCATTTCTCTATAATATCCAAAATTAATGCTTTTATGGCTTCCCATTAATTGTTTATCCATTTAAATTTTGGGCAAATTATTGGCTTTGTTACAGATTCTGTGAGCCTCTGATGGAATCTTATGACGATGAAGGGGCATATGAAGTGACTAATGGTTTGGGAATGCTAATAGAAAACTAGAGTACTAGGAATGATGATGATGTGTGTGTAATCAAGTGGAAAATCTCCAAATCCCACAAAGGCGCATGTATGATAAGGAAGTTGTTCTCTCAGTTCATCAAAGAGATTGTCGATGGAATGATAGGTTACATTCTTCTTCTAACTATCATGTCAAAGGTCCTCTCTAATGATGGCAACCAAGAACTTTGGAGATTTTAAAATTACCATATTGTGGATGCTGGGAACTTATGGATTTGAAGGAAGAATTTTGGTACTCATTAATAGTATCAAATACATGGTTTATTTATCAACTTTGCTCTCTGTATGACATTATTCAATGACTTCTTTTTCTATTACTTTTTGTTGTCTCTCTCCTTTGTCCCTATCAGCTTCACTTGTTGAATATGACACTATTATCAACTAGTTTGTTGATTCATATTCTTTTTTCATTTGCTCAAGGATACTGCTAAATTATTGATAGTGGATGATACATTCTATGCCATGAGCCTGCTCAAGAAGGGACCATCTCATGGTTATGCCCCCCAGAGGTCTAGCATGTTATATATGCAACTACCTTCTCTCCAAAGGTTTTTCTACTTTCTCTGTTCGAGTTTTCAGTTACGGTCATATAACTCATCTCTGATGCGAACTTTTAGAAAATGAGTCATCTAGCAGAGGCTCGTTATTTGGATTTCTTATTTGCATGCCAAAGAAGAATGCACAAAGGGATAAAAATAAGTCTACTCTTCCAGATGATGGTTTGATTGATCAAGTTTCAACAAGACCTCCACAAGCACAAAGACCTTATATGTTATAACCACATGAAGATTTGATAGATAATTCCTATGGGCTTCATCACATATCACAGGTAAATCTTATTTATAATTGTTGTTCAACTTTTTGGCCTTACTAGGCTAGACTTAAAAGATTAATCAACATGAACTTCTATGCTGTAGTTTGAGATGTTGTCCAATCTTCAGAAGGATCCGCGATTCATTCAAAATGGAAAACATGCCTTAGCTAAAGCTTGCACGACCAGGTAATTACCAAGAAAGGGTTCAAAAGGGTCTAAACATTTCGGCTGGAGAGAGTAGTAGTCTTTCACTTAGTCAGAAACCAACCAAACACCTTAATGAGCTTAAACTGAAGGGATCATCATCTCTTGGATGTCCACTAAAATCAAATATTTTTGGTAAGACAAATGTCTTTATGTATTGAAAAGTAAGATATATAATTGATCACTTTAAGTCACTGAATTCTGAAGATCATTTTGCAGGTAAAGAAAAGAAAAACATATATTGACACACTATTGTATAAATGATCTTTTGATTTGTATAGCTAATTGTAGAATTTAATGCATTTCTACCTGGTAGTTCAATAGCTGACAACAATTTTTTGGATCAAAAAGTAGGTTGCCTGAGTTTTGTATAACACAATTGTGTCCCGATATAGTATGTCTATTATAAACTGAGTGTACATATTAAATTCTTTTGTTGTCTATTAAAATGGATCGGTTCAATATCTTATCTTTGCACGATTACTTTATTTTAGTCATTTGATGAAATATATTTCATTTGAGAAACTTACAGCATTCTAGGGTTGCAAGTAGTTATTTCAGCTCTTTAGGATAACGCTTTAACTTAAATAGTAAAGCAAAATCTATCTATAGTGTAGGAGGATAACTTAATAAATGAATATAGAGCAAGCTATATAGCAACTCCTAGAATTCATATTATCCTCTGGATGCAAGAGGTTTATGAGATAAGATGCTTAGGTTTACAGTTCTGTCAAAATTGAATCGATTAGCAATTAAAACGTGAAACGTTGCATCCTAATGACGATCAATATCAAGCATATGAGTCCTAAAAGATTGTAAGGAACCAAGTTACATATATCCATTTCTACTTGCCCTTATGCAAGTAATCAATTAATCAAAACTACACCTATAAAATAGTTACATAAACTTCAGCTAACCTGGGATTGTGGTCATTTGCCTGTAATTCTTCAATATAGACATCAGATAAGAATTTTAGGCAATGAGATTTAATATATGAAAGAGCATACCATAGCTATCTTCTTCAGGTTGGCAAAAATTAAAGATTTTTGCATAACTTTAGCTTGATATTGATTCATCTTATGCTTGAAAATCCAATTGTTTATTGCACCATGTAGATTCAAATTATGCTTAATAGACATGAACAAAGTTCTTTGGATATTCTCCCTCAAATGATTGTACTTTCCTTGACCAAAAGAAAATGAACATTAAACCAAAACATAGCAATTACAAGAGCTTCCCGAGTAAACATTACAGGATAACCAATCCCTGGTGACAATGATTAAGAACAAACCAAACCAATGAACATAATTTAACCATCGACAAACTGCAAAGGTTTAAAAGAAAAAGACAAAGATCATCATCTTACTTTTTTGTATAAATAATTGAATTTCAACTTACTAATTTATGTGATAGAATGTGAGTCATAACAACTACATGATCTCAATCATCATTCTTTCTACTTTAGCTCCTACATGTTTGGATTTGAGGGCAGGCTTCTGACTATGAATAAGTCTCACTACAATTGAAAAAGACTACAAAGCTGACAAACTTGACTGAAAATGGACAAAATATAAGCCATCGTAGACATTCGCCATCCTTAACGGGGGAAACCTTTCTCTAAACCATAAAAAGTTGAAGTTGAGACATGAAATGTCAATGCCGATTTGACCAAATATGTTGCAGTTGCTTAAAATTCTTGAATCTAAGAAGAACTGTAGTATTAACCCATGAACGAGCAAAATGCCATTAAATTTACCCAAAAATGTGAAAGATGGATCGTTTAAGTCATAAGTATACATATGAACTATATTATAGAACCTCATCAATCGTTAAGCAACTTGTACCAATGTTTTCCTCAGATCTTTTTAGGTGAGAATTAAGCAGCAAGATTAACTACAACAAAATGTGTGATTCAATCAAGTTATATGATGACATTAGAAGAAAGTGATCACATGTTCAATAACGGAAAATATTTTTTATTTTTCTATTTTGCAAATATCATATTATGTTTCCGCATTTTTCAATTTTTGTGAAAAGAGAGAGACAAAAAGGAAAA
>JANSVA010000007.1:6930574-6953896 GCA_025504915.1 Erythroxylum reticulatum
ATTACACAGTAATTATTCCAAGGATTTTATCTGTACGAATAATAATTAAATAATTAACAAATTCATAAAGATAAAAATGCCTTTAATAATTAAAAGATAATGTCATACAAATATCCACAACCAAAATAAATTGGCTACAAGGGCATAAACTAACAGTCGATTCGGAGAAAACATCGACGCCGATAACCTAGTTAAGCATTCATTCCATTATTTTTTTTCTCTCTTTATAAATTGATTGTCTTATTCTATGCGTATAGATTTGGGTTTCATGTATGAATGATCATGTTATCATTATAGTTCGAATATTTGTGTATGAACCTATCGGGTATTGTGAAAAGATGATCTTAATTTGTTCATTAAATCGTTTTATTACAAACTCATTGCTAGAATTTTAATATAATCTATAATTTTTATATTTGAAATTTATTTGCAGCGATTAATGGTTCTTAACTATTAGGGGTAACATAACCTAGGTTAAATGACATATGGTTATTACCTTGATGAATTGTTTTCCTAATTCGTAATACTACTATCTAATTGAATCTAAAGATCATATCCTAGGTTATTTGATGGTTATATTTAATTAACGATCGTATCTTAATTAAACACCACTTAAGGGAAAACTCAGGTTAATTATTAACCCACAATTAATAGTTTCTAAGAGAGGTTTGAGAACAACAAATCAATTAAATATGTTTAATTAGAGTGTAAGACGAGATTGAGCTAAAGAATCGAGGTCCTACTAAATTCCCCACTTTCATCTTTTTTTACATGTTTTCTTTAAATTGCTTTTATTAGTTATTTTATCTTTATTTTATTTTCTTATTTTTCTCAAACCTAAATACTGATCAATTTCATTTCAATAGACTTTATACACACTCTTTGTGAAATCAACCTAAACTCACTACTGCTATAGTAGCAGTCTAGTTTATTTTAACTAGCATTACGATGCGTTGTCATAAAGCCTCAATATGGTTCTTATTTCTTCCAATATCATCAGATCTCATCATAGAAATTGCTTATCCAGAGTTTGCAACAACTCTTAAAAGTGCGGGCAACTCTTCTAAGGACAATGTAGAGGATTCTCCTTTTTCATATGTAGAGTTTATAGCCTTCGAAAACGCCCTCCATTGAGGTAGGAAACTTAGCAATGAAGCTGATATACGGCTGCACCAAAGGGGAAACAAACCAAACTCAGGAAAATAGTTACCAAAAAAGGAAATTTTCAATGGTGTTATAGTAAAAAGCCAGGGATTCATAAATACATTACTTGAAATATGCAATTGTTAAGAGAAAACGAGATTTAGTTAATGACATTAATATTCTAATAACTCATAAATTGAGGATGTAACAAGTTTTTATGATAATTAAATAATAAAAAATTAAAAATTATCAAATAAGAAAAATGGACTTATCAAACTCATATTTTATGAATTTTTTTATTTGTTTTATAATTGATTATCATATCATATAAATCATAATTTTAATTATATAATTATGAAAAATATTTTATTTTAGTTTTTAAAATAGAAATTATATAGATTTAATTTATAATTCATATTTTCAAACAAGATTTCACTTTTTCCATTAAGTTAAAATTGTACTTATAAAGATAAAAACTAACTCTTTATATTTTAAAAAGAGTTAATGTAAGAAAATACTTAGTCAATTATTAGACTAATTTTTTAAAGTTAATTACTTGGATGTGTTTAATAATTTGAAACCAACAAAAAAAAGCTCTACTAGTTGGTATGGGTTAGTGAGAGGCATTGTGACCTCTTTTTAACCCCACCCATCAACCCATAAGCCTATCTCTGACCTATTTGTTTATTTTCCTAATTAAGCTCATTGCCTATGTAAGCTTTTTCTTGTGTTTCCCCCTTTTGATAGGTTTTAATTGTTAAAGAAAATATCATCAACTAGAAAATCTTTGGCCTTCTTTTCCTTCCTTTGGATCACCAATTAAGACAGAGGTATTACTTCATCCTTAAGCCAATTCCTTACCCTACTCTGCAATGAATCTACCAAGGTTAGGAAATCACCAGAAGATAACTTGGTTGGCAAAGGAGGTAATGGCTCACATTCGATCAATATACTTGTATAGAATAAAGTGGTAGGGTATCTACTCTCAAATGCCTCTTATTTCCTTAAGTTTAATAATATGCCAACATAAATTGCAGGAAACATGGATTAGAGAATGTGTTGATAAGTAAAGAAGACCTCTCATCTTTAAATTTATTTCAGAGGAAAAAGCAAAGAAAATAACATAATTGGTACTTTAGCAAATTTAGAGGAGGCCATCGATTCTACAAAAATGAAGGCCTATACTTACATTGAATAAAGCAATAATGAGGACAATTCTAGTTTAGGTGATTTCCCCTAGATTATTAGTCCTCAAAAGGCCTGAGCTACATCATCATCCCCTAGGGAGACTATTATGATTAGATGATAACACTACTAACATTGAAAGAATAGGTTATGCTCAAATATGCACAGATATACACTTGAAAAAGGAGTTCCTAATTTAGTTAAAATAAAAAGGCTTGGTGAAGAAGGCAATATGATAGAGGATTCCGTTCCTATAATTTATCAGTAAAAGTCAATGAAGAAGGAACATTTAAAGATATGAACCTAAAGGTAAAGAGATCTTAAAGATATCAACTCAATAACAATAGAAGCCTTAGAGAAGGATAATCAGGGTGACACTATTCTAACTTTTAGTGTACAATTATCATCATATCTAGAATCGCATATGCAATCTGATTTAGGGAAAACACTACGTATAAGCCTAGAAGTAGATAAAATCATATATGATGAATCTTATAATGAGGACACTTTAGTAGAAGGGATCAACCAAAAGGTAAAAGGCACTTACCCATCCTCTAAGATTTAAATCATATTGAATGATGTGGGATCTAAAGCTAGAATTAAAAAAGGAATTCCCAAGTTGAAATTACCTCATAATGCTCAATCCTTCAAGAGTGTAGATGTAGTAAACATTGACTTGAAATATTCTAGTCCCTTGAAAGAGCTGCCTGTGAAAGATGGTAGTGATGTTCCAATTACCATCATAAGTAAACTAGTAATGGAGATCCAAGTACCAATAAAAGCATACCTAGGAGAAAAGCTAGGTAGAAGAGAGCTGGTATATCTTTTGCTTAATGAATATACCCTAAAGGAATGTTAGAGGCTTTAAAAAACTTTTATTAACGGTTTATTTTTAAGGATCTCTTGTCTCTTAAGAAGCTATATTTTAGTGGTTTGGTTGAAACCAAAATAAAGAATTCTCATTTTGGGGAAAGGAATTTTTTTTCTAAATAGAAACTGGACCACCTTTACTAATCATGGAGCTCACTATAATGGGCGAATCATAATCTCCATTGATTCTTAAGTTTTTACAACTACAACATTAGAGCTTCTCAAACTAATTCATCAACTGTAAGGTTTAAATTATTACTAATTATCTTTAAATATCATTATTGTCTATGTAACTAACCTTGAGCTCTAGAGAAGACAACTATGGTTTGATCTAGCTTCATTAGGGTGAGTTCTATAATTCCTTGGCTATTAGTAGCTGATTTTAATTGCACTCTATCCTTCCTTGAGATAAATGGTCTCAAGAAAAAGATGAGAAATAGGAATGAGAATTTCTCTAACCTTATTAAGGATCTTAAAATAATTGACTTGAGATACATTGGCAACTTCTTTACTTAGAACAATCAATAAAGTGGGAGCTAGTTCTTAGAAAGAAACTAGAAAGATTCTTAGTTAACTCAACTTGGATTACTTCTTTCCCTTTAAGATTTACTAAATTTTGCAGCCATCTCACATCTGATTATATTCCCATTGTAATCCAATTCAAGGAAGCACATAATAGAAGGAAAACCCCTTTTAGATTCATTAACCCTTTATTGGAACATCTTGAATTTAAAAAAGCTATTCTTAAAAGGTCGAGTGTAGAAATTGTTGTATATCAATCCTACATTTGTGTGAAAAAGAGAAATGTTATTAAAGCAGAACTCATCCAAATTCATAGGAAGAGATCTAATCGTATGCTAGAAAAGAAAAATGTAGCTTTGAAAGATCTTAACAAGAGTCATGCCCAGTTAGCAATAAACCCCATTGATCCAACACTCAAACATCTTAAGACTACATCTCTAAAGCATTATATGGATACTCTAAAAAGTTATTACTCTAAAATAAAATATATATATATAATTTTTTGGCTAAGATATGGAGACAGGAATACAAAATTTTATTTCAATGCCTTTGAAGATAGAAGGAACATGAATTGTATTCCTATAAAACTCTAAAGACATAACCACTAATGATTAAGAGGGACTAAAGGAAGTGGCTTATAAGCAATTCAAGAAGTTGTCGGGAATAAAGTGGATGTAAATCCTATTACTGATAAATTTAGAGACTACTTAGTTAATACTTTTTGACATGTGCTTAATTGATTGTAAATTATTCCATAACACTTAGCGATTAATGATATAAAATTGCTTAAGATACTCAATTGACTCATATGCAGTTTTATGCACAATTCAGATACAAAGGAGTTAAAGTGAGTTGAAAGCATTATATTTGGGTCATTTTCTAAAGAATCACACTCACTTGTCTTCATAGAGCAAGAAGAAGAATATTAGAGTAAGAATAATACAAGAAGAAAACAAGATAATGAAGAAAATTCTGAAGGGCTCTTACGACCATGCTAGAATTATTATCACTCGGCTATGCATGGGACTGCATGAGCGTGACACGCCCATGTAAGGTGACCAACTACCATTCCACTTAGAGTTTAAGGTACAAAGAACATGTTGTGTGTGACGTGAGTGGAAGGTTGAAGCAAAGAATGGGAGGCTGAAGCAAAAAATGTGAGTGGAGGGGTTGCATTTGGAGTGTTGGTTGGAGCAGTTATTGGATTGGATAAAATGTGACAAAGTTTGGATAACAAAACAAGGTGGATGACTGTAGTTGGAACTTGGACATAACTTGGGCAATACCTCTCACAGCTAAGAAGTTGTCACACCCATGAGGCTCTCCCTCAACTGTGAAAGATAACTTACAAGTGTAAGCATGGATAACTGTCCATTAACCCTAGCATTTTTAATATAATGGATAGACATGTGATGGCAAGTTTATGAAAATTTTGGGTGTTTTTTGGTTAGAGAGAGTAGAGCTTTGGGAGAGAATGAAGAGGGAAAAGAAAACTCTCAACTGTGAAAGACCTATAGAGGGCTAGCTTCTCGATGCCAGTTCGGAGGTGATATCGACGCCGGCAATCCAGTTAAGCATTCTTTACTTGTATTTGTCGTTTCTTTCTCTCTTTAGGAATTGATTATGTTATCCTATGTCTGTTGTTTGGATATTGAAAAATTGATTTGAATGCGTTTATTGGATAATTTTATTACAAACCTATTGCTAAAATTTCAATATAATTCGTAATTGGTATGTTGAACTTCATTTGTAGTGACTAATGGTTCATAATTATTAGGGATAACATAAGCTAGGTTAAATGACCCCATCGTATGTGGTTGTTGCCTTGATTAATTGGTTTTCCTAATTCGTAATATAGTTACCTAATTGAATCTAGAGATCGTATCCTAGGTTATTCGATGGCTAGGTTTAATTAACCATTTTATCTTGATTAAACACAACCTGAAGGAAAAGTAGGGTTAGTAAAGCTTATCGTTGACCACGAATAATAATTTAATGAGGGGTAAAGAATAACAAATCAACAAAATATGTTTAATTAGGGTATAAGCCGAGATAGAACTAAAGAATTGGATTTCCAACGAATTCACCACTTTCATTATTTTTGTATGTTTTCTTTAAATTATTTTTGTTAGTTAGTTTAGTTTCATTTTATTTTCTTTTTTTAAACCAACCCGCCAAAACCTAAACAGTGATAAATCTCATTTCAAAAGCTAACCAAAAATTCTTTGTGGGATCGATCTAGACTTCTGACTGTCATAGTAGTAGGTCTAGTTTATTTTGGCGTAGCCTAATGATGCACTGCTGTCACTTTCCTTTGCCAATTTGGACATAATCTTGTTAGAGATGTTACCAGAGAGGAAATAAAGAAGTAATGTTTAATTTATAGGCTGACGAAGCCCCTAGTCCAAATGGATTCAATTCTAGGTTCTCTTAAAGCACATGTGAACTAATAGGTGATATGATTATCAATATAATGAAGGAATTCTTCATTAATGGAAATCTTTTAACTAAATTGGCATAACTTATATTTGCCTTATTTCTAGAGTTGTTAATCATTTCTCTTTGCATGATTACAGACCTATTACATGTTGCTATGACCTATTACACATTACTATGTTATTTACAAGGTCATTTCAAAACTTTTGGCAAACTGGCTTAATAATATGCTACTAGAGATTATAAGCCTTTGTCAAAGAGCTTACATTCAAGTAAGGAGCATTGTGGATAACATCTTCACTGCAAAATAATTGTTTAAGAGCTACCAAAAAAAAGAAATAAATTAGGAGTGCCTTAAAGATAAACTTCACTAAGGCTTTTGATTTTCTAAAATGGAACTTCCTCCTTAGCTTAATGGATGTTATTGGTTTTCTATCAAATTTACCAACTGGGTAAGGAAATATATCTCATCTTCCTCATTCTCAATTTTTGTGGATGGATAACTTGTTAATATCTTTAGAATAGCTAAAGAATTATAGTAGGGAGACCCTAGGTAAGGGTCACCCTATTTATTTGCATTTAGTATAGAAATATTCTCTAGACTTATAAGGCAAAACATCTATAAAGAACCCAAGTTTAAATTTCACTATAAGTGCAATAAACTTCACATCTCTAATCTCTCTTTTACTTTAAATCCTTATCAGTTTCTGAGCTTCAACCTGCATAAGAGTTCTTTATATTTATATGCTAGTTCCATTAACAATGCTGAACTTCTAGTATCTCTTAGAGCCTTAAACAACAAGTCACTTTTAAGTATCTATATAAGTTTGAATAGTTGCTACAATAAGGCCCTTTTGTATGGATGAAGGCTTCAATTTATTATCTCTATTTTAAGCAATCTCCACATATATCATTGCTCCTATTTAGCTTTTCCAAAAAGATCATAGAGGTTATTAATAAGATGCTTAGAAATTTCCTATATAATTTATTAGAGAACAAGAAAAGGGTATCTAAGATGGAATGGTTAGACATATGTTTGCCAAAGGAGAATGGCAAATCTTTGAAATTCATAAATTCTTTATATAGGGAGCTTCTCTTAAGGCCTCAAATAAGGATATGTTGGTTTAAACTAGATTCTATCCTAGTCCCTTGTACTTCCTTTATGTTGTCGCTTGCTTTTATGTTTTGTTCTTACTATGATGTAGTTTTACTCAATACTTTTTAATAATTTGAGCTTTTCTAATAAATTGATGTGACAGGTTGATGAAGAGATGTCAAAATTTAGACTATAATAAGGTCTTTGGTTAACTGGAACCACCATTATATTCCTTATTTATTCTTGGTGAAATGTTACTTTTTTTTTGTTTGGTTGAAGAAAACATACAGAATATATAATTCAATGGCTTACTTATTCTTTAAGTTTGGGGAATACGTAAACTATAATATCCGATTCTCATATTAAGAGTTAGAACCCTCAAATACAGTATATGTGACATCAAAGAGAGATTAAGAAAAATATATTTTTCATACACATGCATAATGTCAGCATACACGCATATGAATTTAAATTTTACACACATTAAAATGACTGTACATGTATTCATTAACATTCAGGGTATAATTGATTTATATATGCGATATGTGATTTTATTGAGAATTGTGGTTTACTTATATTGAAAACTAATTTAGAGAGTGTACTTATGGATTTAGAATTTTTGAGGAATTTTAGGAAAAATTTTCGAAATTTGTTGGATATTTTTAGAGTAGGAAAAATGCCACTTGAAAAATAAATTGATAAATAGAAATAGAAATAAAAGTCAGATGATAATGAAGAAATTTTATGATGACTTTAAAATTTATGAGAAAATGTCATTTTCAACTTGGAGATGATTGAACTAGTTTAATAAGAGAAACTAGTTTAAAAGCATTAGGAATTAGGCCAATGGATAAGTGACATGTGTCACTTATCTTGTTTAAGTTGTATTATACAACTTCATTTTAAAGACCCAGTTACTGTGTAGATCTTGTTTCTTCTTCGAGATTTTCTTTATCTTTTGGAAGCTTTATTCTTTTAGAAAAATCTCTCATCCTCACAAAGAAAGTTTTGCTCTCACTTTTCACTCGCCATCTCTTTTTGTTATCTCCTTCACTATAACCGAAATACCTAACCTTATAACTCTTGACTGTTGATGACTGGGTATTATTGGAAAGCTAGGATTCACATGATCTCGAAGGTTTTGGAGCTTTAGACAAGTAAGCATTTTATAGTTTTCCATTATTGTATAAGACGAAACATGCATCATGATAGTTAGACGTTGAAGCTATAAAATGATTTCTGAGTTAGGAAGATCAATAAAAATATGCATAAGAAGAGTATAGAAATTTATGAAAAAATTAAAGCATATATGCTCTGTTTTCTTTTCACTGTGTATATAAATATACATACGTGAATATTTTGGTGTTTTTAAAGATGAGCTGAACCGAAAATAAATGTCGAGTTAAGGTGAAATGAAGATGTTTAGAGATGAGAAAGATTGTTTAAAATGAAAGTTGAGAAGAAAAATAGAAAATGTACAGAAAAGTTGAAGTGTAGAGAATGGTGAAATGCAAAACATGAAGAAGATGCATGATTGATATTTGATTTTTGATGATTTTGAGAATTTTGAGTATACTTGCATATTTAGTTGTACTGTGAATGTGTTGTGAATGAGTTGAATGGAAATGAAGTAGAAAGAGTAGAAATGAATTTGAAGTTTTGGATTTAGTGAAAGAAGATAAGTTAGAGAAGTGGGTTTAGAATAAAAGAAAGAAAAGAGAAAAAGGGGTAAAAATGTGGTCTGAAACTTCCATGATTAAACTGTATTGATTTAGAAAGATTTTGACAAAATTGTCTTCATAAAAGTTGTAGTTTTTCTTTTAGCTTTTTTATGATATAAAGTTTGAAATTTTTAAATTTCTGGATTGAAAGTTATGGAGGTTAGAAGTAAGAGAGTGTGACTGGAAAGTCGCGATTGTGACGAAGCGCGATTGCGTCTTCGGAAGATTGACAAGCACGATCGTGACTTCTGAGGTTGGAGGCTGACGCAACATCCTTCGATCTTTTGACTATATCTCCTTCGTTTGACCTCCAAATGAAATGAGACTTGAACCATTGGACTCGTAACACACTAATTTACATCTTCAAAAAATATGTTATCCATTTGAAATCATTTGGGAGAGATCTAGTGAAAAACGTAGGATGGGTCTGGTTGAGTGTGCATAGGCGTGAGTCCTTCATAGCTATGACTTTTTTCCTCACACTCGTGACTTCTCTTCCTCACACCCATGAGTCACTCACACCTATGACTTCTCTTCCTCATGCCCGTGAGTGTTTATTGCTGGACTGGTTTTTAATTGTCAGATCATGACACTATGCTCTCTAATACCCGAGAACATTTTACAAACTGAACAGTCTTGCTTCTTTCAACCATAACTTCTTCTCTAGACCTACAAATGACTTGATTCTTGAACTAATAGGTTCTTAACACATTATTAAAGCTCTTTATAATAATTGGTATCATTATGAATTGATTTGAAAAAGATTTATTGAATGATAGTGAGGAAATCTGTTGGAATAGTATGAACTGGTATGATTTCGCTGAACATGCTTCGGTATTTCGGTTATATCTTGATCTGTAGATTTCCAAATGAGATGATTTTTAATTTGGAATAAACTAGAGACATAGGGGATACAGATTGTATGAGAAATTGAATTCTAATTTAGTCTCTAAAACTTCCAATTTCTGGACGGAAGTTGAGTATGGTGTATTGTTTCAGGATAAGAACAGTCTGAAAATATTTAGAGAATGACTTTCAAAATACTAAACCAAATTGAATGATTTTTGTGTCTTTATAAACTCAAGACAATGGAGAACATTACATTATTTTAGAAGAAAGTATTGCCAAATTACTTCATTTGCATCGTTTAAATGATCATGGAAAATAGACTCGAAGGTCTAGAAATTTGGAGAAATTTATAAGAAGAAAGGAGAGTTTGGATAATGTGTGATCTTATAATGTTGGAATAACATTAGTAAATGGATTGTTGATATCAAAGTACCAAACGTATGAGTTTGTTTGGGAATAAAGATATTCATATGATTGAGGTTGTGATTCAAAGAAGAGGAGTAAAGTTTATCAAGCTAAAGCGAATAAGAGTTTGATAATAAGAGCAAATAATGCTAACAATGAAATGACGAGTAATTGAGTTATAAAATGAGAATTTGGATAAGATGTGAAATTTAATAAAGATACTTGGGATTGTCATTGAGCATGCATCGTATTTATTCCATATACACATTTGTGTATAAAGGAATACTTATAATTTGTGCAATTTTTAACGTGTGTGTATCGTGTGTATTGCATAATTTTGATGTGCAAGATAATGTTCGCATTTAGACGTTTTCAGAACTTGGAGGCAAATGCTAATCTGGAGCGTACTGTGAATAGACCTAGATGGTCTTACTTCATTGTTTGTTTTGATTATGAATTGTGTGATTATGGATGATCGTGTAATGCGAATGGGAGATTGATTGTTTGATTTTGAACATTGAAGGTCCGAAGTTCTTGATGTATAAATGGGAGATTTGAAGTGCTCCTTATATGTGAATGTGACGAAATGAGTGCTTCTTAACTTGATTGTTGAATGTCGGACCTAATTCTAAAGAAAAATGTGAACATGCATGTAAATGAAAGAATGATTCTCAACTTAATATTGAATACCGGACTAAGGTCCGATGACATATAAAAGTGACTGATTGATCATATGTGATTAATGCATTTCATTACATAAATGTATGAAAGATAAAATCAGTTGTGATCGGAGTCGCCAGTGAAAAAGAGCTTAAAGCTCGATATGTGATAAGAGTCGCAGGCTCAGTTGTGAATGTACCCGGTATCTACTAAGGGACATGGGACATTATTTGATTTAGCTCAGTATCTATAAGGGATATAGGCCAGCCCGATATCCACTAAGGGATATGAGCTAGTGAAAAAGGAACTTGGTCACAACAACGTAACAAATAGAAAGTGAGTTTCATGTATACTGCATATGCATAATATGAATGATTATAATGTGTTAAGTGTAAAATGTGAAACGATTGATTAAGTGTATGTGATTTATTATGATTATTATATAAATGATGTGAAATATGTGTTATGTGATTAAGTGAGCCATTGAGGATAGTCACTCACTGAGTTCGCAAAACTCACCCAAAATTTACACTATTTTTAAGGCTCAGAAGAGTTTCCTCGTTAGATAAACGGGAGTATAGCCACCGCATTCAAGTAAGAAGTAGAGATCGGAATCAGTTTGCGTCTGCATATGTATTTCATTCTGTTGTATTAAAAGTGTAGTCATAAGTGTTATTCAATGTGTATAAAAATGATCTTGAAATGTAATGTTATTGTGACTAGAAGTGTTTCGTTTTTATAATGGATTGATGAGTTAAATAATGATTGTAATTCTTGTAACTGAAAATCTTTTTTATAAATAAAAATTGGCCCAATTTTGATTATCAACTTTCCGCATTTGCGTACGTTGCTTAAGAAAATTTACCATGAGTTTCGATCATTTACTGTTCTAACATGCCACTTTCGGGTGATACGTATTCGGACATCACTCAAGATGTCGGGCACGTGTCTTGCGAGAGTGGGGTGTTATATAAACACTTCTTCGCCCTATCTTTATCTATTCCAAAAGAATTGAAAATAAAAAAACCGGCTTGTTGGATAAAAATATTCTTAAAGAATCTACATAATTAGTTAAATATAAACATATTTTTTAAAAATAATAACATAATTACCGGAGATTAATAGATATTTCAATTTTTATTAATTATTCGTATATTTTCAAACTAAATAATATATGCTCTATTATGTTACTGATCTATTTATCTATTTTTGCATGTGAATTAAATATTCTGGAAGAGATTTTTTTATAGAGCGGTGAAAAATCTCGAGGATAATTAGATTGTGTAGAAATCGGGTCGCTAATACCCGATTCGCGGTTGAACTCCACCACCTGCAGCAGACTAGAGACGAGAGAGAGAGAGAGAGAGAGAGCTGAGCCATTAACGTGGAAGGTGTTTTGTGGACGAAACATGGCAGCGACTGCCAGCTTCAAACTGATACCTATGGCTCATTCAATATCATCATCTTCTTCTTCATCTCAGCAATCACTTGTTCATAGAGCAGCAGCATTAACCAGAAGAAGAACAACAACAAATCGTTCAATCGCCCCTAAATGCTCCGCTTACATTCCTATGCCACCTATCAACCCGAAGGACCCTTTTCTCTCTAAGCTCGCTTCCGTCGCCGCCGCCTCACCGAATAAAATCCTCGACCGCCCCGTCGCTTCTGATTCTCCTCCTTACTTGGACCTCTTTGACAGTCCCCAGCTCATGGCTACTCCTGCTCAGGTATGTTTATCTTCACAAAATCCTTTGCATTTCCGGGGTTCTTTTTCCTAATTTTGTTGTTTTTAGTAATTGATTACTTCTTCAAATTAGGTTGAACGCTCGGTGTCCTATAATGAGCACCGACCGAGGAAGCCACCGCCGGACTTGCCTTCGTTGCTTCTCCATGGAAGAATCGTTTATATTGGCATGCCGGTACACAGCTTTGTTTTAATTCTATTAATAGTCGTAGGAAGCACCAAAAGAGAGAAGATCATTCTGTTATGATTCTTGTTGATTTTAGAAGTCAACTCGAAACAAACATATAGCTGTTGGCCAATGGTATATCACGATAAAGAAAAATAACCAGCCATTATAAGCCAGCTGCCCTCTTTAACTACTAGACTTATACATACTAAGGACCACATTTTATTTAAAACAAAACCAAAATGAATCATTCATCATTTTTTGAACATAATAGCTATAACAATCCTCGTTCCTTCGAAGAACCTTGTCCATAAGGTTTAGAAAGGAAATCGCTTCTGTAGTTCAAATAGAAATTCCCAAGTAGCTTGCTTTATTGATGTGTCGGAACATTTCACCAGAACTCGTGTAACTGGTTTGTTTTGTATTTTTCACCACTTTCCTCTAAAGTATGGCTATAAGGGTCGCTTTTTCAGTAATCAAATTTGCTAGTAAAGCCAAGAAGGATGAAGTGGCTATTGGAATGTGCTTTTTTAGTTGCAATACATGAAACACATTATTTGTTTTGAGTGCTTGGAGGAGATTATAATTTGTATGTCACTGGACCAATTATGTGTAGCACTTTAAAAGGACCATAAAATTGAGCGGCTAATTTTTAATTACTTCACATGGTTGTTCTTCCTTGTTTGTATGGCTATAGCTTCACAAATGTTTGATCTCCCATATGAAATTCCTTGTCAACCGTTCTCATATGCACCTGTTGTTGCATTTTCATTTGAGCTTGTTTTAGATGGAATTAGATAGCATGGATAGTTGCATCTCTATCTTCTAATGCTTTGTCCACATAACTAGTTTGAAATCCCCAGTGAGGTAAGATATATGTATTAATGCAGGATAACCATAGAGGGCTTTAAATGGGTACATGTTAATGGTTGAATGGTACGTAGTATCACTATTCAGCTAATGAAAACTACTGTGACCACTTGTTGGGAAACTCTCCTATTATGCATCTCAGATATGTTTCTAATGATTTCTTAAGTACTTTAACTTGGTTGTCAATCTGGGGATGGTATGCAATGGACAACTGAAGCCCCGCTCCTTGCAAGTAGTAGAACTCTTGCCAAAATGTACTTAGAAATACTGGATCTCTGTCACTAGTAATTGTTTCATGCTTTCCATGCAGTTTAAATACATTAGACATGAAGGCATTAGCTACAATTTTTTGAGTGCAAGGATGTTTGAGGCTTAAGAAGTGAGCATATATGCAAAATCTGTTGATGATTACGAGAATTACTTAATGATGGTTTTATGTTGGCAAGCTCTCAACAAAATCAATATTAATATTAGTCCAACAATGTCTAGGAATTGAAACAGGTTGCAACAAACCTGTTTGAGGAGACGTCTCATTCTTGTTGTGTTGACAAATTTGGCACTTCCTTACAAAATTTCTAACATCGTTTTTAATGTCTATCTAGTAAAAGCCGAATGAAGCGTATTATATATATCTAATAACCCAAAATGACCTCCATCAAAACTTTCATAATATAGAGATATGGACCTTAATTGAATGGAAAAGGCCACCACCACCTTATCTTTCCACCTAAGGATGCCCTGTTGTCGCTGATACAAATTGGACAATATGTTCATAGATATAGCTTAGTTATTATGTATTGAATTGAAAGATCCCTCACCCAATTGTTTTTAATTTCTTCTAACATCTGAATTTTCACTTGGGATAGCACCAAATCATAAAGCTCAATATTGGTGACGTTAGAGAGTGCATTAGTAGCTTCATTTTCCTTACATTTTGTATTTGACCTTAAAATCATAAAGTAGTAGCTTAAAGCCAATCTTGTTGGCTTGGAGTGTTCACCCTTCATTCCAACCTAAACTACAAACTCTTATGATCTATACTGATCATGAATGACATTTCATTCAGGTAATGATGCCAATATTTAACAGTCATCACTACTAGTCAATGATTTGGCTTCTATACCAAAACGTTTGATAAATCTTCTCTAATAACAAACCCAAGAACCTAAGCTCTATCACATTATTAGGAATAGGCCCCTTGGAAACTGAATCCAACTTCCTAAGATCATAATATGCAAGATGCATTCTTAGGAAAGAAATATATAAGAAGATGATCTTGGTTAGGAGGTAATTCCAGTGGTTATCTTATTTAGTCATCTTGTTTGGGAGGTTTATTATTTTCATAAGTTTATTTTTAGTAAGAGAATAAGTTAGAAAATCTATAGTCTATTTTACTTCTTAAACACTCTATGTATTGAGTCTATTTAAAGGAGAGCTTTAGCAAGGGAAAAGAAGGTTTTCCTGTGAGTCATTCCGTGACTAGATCCTACATAAAAACACATATCAGATCAACAGCAACTCTTGAGACAAAAATGATGTCCCAAAAATTCTATTCGAGATACCACAAAGATATTTTTGCACCTTTTAGTTAGAAATTGATTATGAGCCAAGATCTCCAAGGTTAACTCAAATGCCTCAAATGATCCTTAAAAGGTTCTACTATATACCAGTATGTCATTGAAGAATGCTAATATGAACCTTCTTAAATGAGCTCTAGACAATTCATTCATCAAACTTTGGAAAGTTGATGATGGATTGCTGAGCCCGAATGACATCGCTAAGAAATCAATACTATCCATCATTATTTCTAAAGGTGGTTTTAAGATTGTGGGGTGGGTACATTTAGATTTGATAAAAACCTGATCTCAATTCTAATATTGAAAACCAAGTAGCCCCATATAGCTCATCCAAAAGTTCTTCACGTACAAGAATTGGAAATTTATCTTTCATGGTGTTTTTGTTGAGCTTTCTATAGTCAATGTAAAGTCTTCGCGAGTATCCTTTTTCTTAATTAAGATGAGAAGTTTAGGTATTAGGTATGACTTAGGAATTTGAAGTTTGTTGGAATACCTGTTGCACAAGCACATTATTCCTTCATGCTACTGGTCTGATGCAAGTCTTTGAAATCTCCTACTGGATCATCAAAAGCTTCCTTTTCAAATCTTCGAGGGATAGCTGCTATATGTTGACTCCAAGCAAGATCTTCCATAGATAATTGATGACTCAAAAACAACTGATGCCTCTCGGAAGCTACTGCCTCCGTGTGAATAATCGCACTCCTTACCTTCATCTTTGACGGTATTCTATCTACCATGAAAAATTGCTCTGCTCTAAATATTTGGTTATGAACATTAGAGCCATGGAAAGATGGCATCCAGCTTGTTGAATGAGATTAGGTGAGATTCCACATTATTGCCATGTGGTCCCATATGATGCCTCCGCAGTTTCTATATTAGCACTAGGAGACTGAGATTGTGACTAAGGTTTGTGGATGAGCACATATTGTTGGAACTTTCCATTAGCTCAGATATTTCCTAGCCTTGCTTCATTTGAATCTCTGAAGCTTCATTTGTGTGTCCAACATTTGTTTCTGCATCTCCCTAATATGGTTATGCAATGATTCCTCCATTTTCCAAACATGCTGTCCACGAGTTTTGTCCATCATTGATGTTGTAATTGGAAGCTAATCAAGTGGGTTTGGACACAAGCAGTATAATCATTGCTTTGATATCAATTCTTACGTGATTTCTGAGTAAAAGGTTCGAGAAAAGAAAGAATAGAGAAAGAAAGAAAGAAGAGAGAAGATAAGATATGTTAAGATTCTTGCTGGTTTTGGAAATCATCCCGAACCAAACATATAACCATTGGCCAATAGTATATAACAGTAAAAAGAAATAACCGGCCATTATAAGCCATCTGTCCTCTTTTAACTACCAGACCTATATATGCTAACAACAGCAGTTTATTGAAAACAAAACTAAAACGAATCATTTATCATTTATGAGCATAATAGCCATATCATACTTACTTACTTAAACATTGTAGGGCTTGATTTTTTAAGGATTTTGACCCTACATATTGTGCCTTTTCAGTTGGTTCTGCAATGTGTTGAATTTGCATTAATACTTGTTTGATGCAGTTGGTGCCTGCTGTCACAGAGCTTGTTGTTGCGGAGTTGATGTACTTGCAGTGGATGGATCCTAAAGAACCTATTTTCATGTATATAAATTCTACGGGAACAACACGTGATGATGGTGAAACGGTAACCTTTTGGTTGCTTGTTATTCTGTACAATCATTTCTTTTGAAATATATGATGCATTTCTTTCTTCATTATCAGAATACACGTTTATCGGATGTTGCATCATCTATATAGCTGTATGACATTTTCAAAATCATTGTATAATAAGATATAATTTTGTTGATCGACTTTGTCTAGGAACGGATATGAATCTCCTTTTATAAAATTTAATTAAAAGTTTGTTTCAGTGTATTTGTACTGAAACATTCTAGAGGCTGTTGAATTGACATTAAGTTATGAATCTTATTAACATATGGCTGGATAGAGTGCCATACTAAAAGAAAATTTCAGTTATAGTTTCTACTCGCTAGCGTCAATGTCCTTATGGTTGATCTCAGCTGTAGATGTTGGATGTAGCTTATGCTAATAATTAATCAGTTATCTAATTCCTTATAGTTGATCTCAGCTGTAGATGTTGGATGTAGCTTATGCTAAGAATTAATCAGTTATCTAATTCCTTATGGTTGATCTCAGCTATAGTTGGTATCTGATTTAGCCTTCAGAGAAGGGAGGAGGTTGTATAGAAGTGGAAGGCTCCAACTGTCTGTCTGCCTGTTGCATGCTGATATTTAGATCAGGAAATTGGCATCTGCATCTAAGAAAGCAAAAAGATATTTTTGCAAATCTAACTTACTATATGCAAAGACATTAGGGACAATTTGTCAGAACCAAGAAAGCACTCTGGTATATGTTTAACAGACGGCAACCTGGTGCTTGGTCTTTAACATGGAGGCCCAACTGAGGACTAAATAATATACCACTCACCCTCAGTATTCTCACAGTTCGTGCAATCTAAAGGATAGCGGTAGTGTAATGAGTTGATAGTAAGTTGTCATTAGTGGCTTGCCTTGCTTCCAAGCTGACTTGTTGTAGGACATCTTGTCCTCCGAGAAGGCTTGTAGGCCAATATTTATGGAATCCTGAGTGTAGGATTTTTTTTAGTTAAATTTATTCATTCAATGGTGGACATCCTATATAAATGCCGAAGATTGAGGATTCACAAGTTGGGATTAAGGAACAGTTTCATTTATCTTGAAACTCATGACAAGATTTCATGTCTCCACAATAATATGGTTATTCGTTTCTCTTCTTGTCTGCTTTTATGGTTCATTCATATCCTAATTCTTCAACTTATTGTTTCCTTATTCCTCATGTCAGTTGTTTTTTATTTTTGCCATATAGGTTGGGATGGAAACAGAAGGTTTTGCCATTTATGACTCCATGATGCAAATGCAGAATGAGGTAAAGATCTTTTCTAGAAATGTGTTGTCTACATTTCCAGTATTTTTGTGGTGGCAATATTGTCAGTATGAATATTTTTTGACTTGATATTAGTCATATAATTTGGCTGGTTATGAACTTAGAGACCAGTTTGTGGTGATGTATCATGTATCTGCTGTACGATTTGTATGTTGAGCAACAAACATAGATTGTCATTAGGCAAATGCCACTGGAATTTTATAATGTAGTTCGTTATAGGAAAAGGAGATACTTGAAGATTTCCAGTTAATATCATTCCAATCTTTATATGTGGTGATAACTCCTTATACAATCATGTTACTCATGCAGATTCATACAGTTGCTGTTGGAGCTGCTATTGGCCAAGCTTGTTTACTACTTGCTGCAGGGACAAAGGGTAAACGGTTCATGATGCCACATGCTAAAGGTATGATAAATTTGTCTTGCCAGCAAGCATTGGAGTTCCATATGTCCTTCCAAGCTTTATCCAATAACCATTTTTCATATTTCAGCAATGCTCCAACAGCCTCGTGTCCCATCATCAGGCTTAATGCCAGCCAGTGATGTTCTTATCCGTGCAAAGGAGGTTAGTTTTATTATTTCGCTGGTGTAATGGAAACTTTCAATGTCCATTGGCATTTGGGTACTGTTTTCGTGTTGCTCCAGTTTCACCCAATAGCAGTTTCTGATTTCCCTTTGATTTGTGCCTTTGCTTTTACTTATCTTGCCCTAAAAGTGTAAGATGGCATAAGATAACAATTCTGCTCCTTAATACTTGTTCTTTCATTTATTGTGTTGCCTTCTTCCTTCCTGAAACCTGATTTGAGGGCCTTGCAAGACTAGACCTTTTTCTATCTTTACTGCTCTCATTGATTATGCAGGCCATCTCAAATAGGGACACTCTTATAGAACTGTTGGCCAAGCACACTGAAAATGTGAGTATAGTTCCTCAATAATGCGTAATGTTTTGTGGTATTGTTTGAGAACTGATCAAATAACTTAATGATTCATCAGTCAGGAGAGACTGTTGCTAATATAATGAAAAGGCCGTTTTATATGGATGCTAGAAGAGCTAAAGAATTTGGGGTCATTGACAATGTAAGTTACTTCATCTTAAATGCTTGTACAGGTTACCGTGCATAATTGTCTGATTTTATTCGGTGTCGAAACTGGTGGAAGTTTTCGTACTCACAGACTAGTCTTGATCTTTTAATACTGTGTCCAGATTCTTTGGCGAGGTCAGGAAAAGATAATGGCAGAGGTTGCTTCCCCAGAGGAATGGGACAAAATAGCTGGCATTAAAGTTGTAGAGCCATTCTAGTATTGCATATTCTTCATTTGCCTTTTAGCTCTTTACTCGGGAAGGGTGGTGCGTTGGAAGCGCATGGGTGAGGAAAACGAAACCATCTTCCCGTTTTGCTTTTATTTCTTTTGACCCTTTACTAAATGGATTGGTTACCTCCAATAAATGTAGTATTTGGTCGAGTTATGGAAGCTTTCAAAATTAATTATAATTTTTAACTTTTTGTAATAGTTTTTAAGAGATTAAAAATTAGCCTTTTAATTTCAATTAATAAAACAAAGAGGAATATTATGATTAATTAATTAATTTACTAAAATTAACATGAAATTAAAATAAATAAACTAAATGTAAAAGTAAGAAATTAAAGAGAACTTTGGGTCAAGGAAAGATTTTATATAATTGTAAAGAATAAATTTCATAATATAAACAATTAGTTTGAAACAAATTAAAATGATCATAATAATTTTTAAAATTTTATAATTTAATTGGTTCAAATTCAATATTTTAACCAAATTTAAACATTAATTGATTGAGTGTGTAGTATTCTATGCAATGTTTTAAATCAATTTAATCACAAGAAATGTTTAAGATTTAAAGGTTCAATTGATGTTAAACCGGTAAGTAATAAAGAAGTAAAAGTTACATTAAATCAAACTAGTAAAATAAAATGTTTAAAAAAGTTACAATTATTATGATATGTTGAACTAATTTAAATATCACTTTTTAAAATGCTCTAAAATTATCTTAAACAAATTTCTTTATCTATACTAAATTACTAATTAATAATTTTTAGTATTCTTTTTTAAATATATTCCTATAAATTTTAAATAAATTCTGTTTTGTTTTGATCAACAAATACTAATATTCTTAACTTCTCAAAATAATTAAAAATTATATTTTCTTCTTTTTAAATTTTACTATTTATTTTAAATATAATATAAAATATACCATAATAAATTCTAATTAGTCATAAATAGTAATTATAATTTATTAAGTCTATTTTCAAAACCAATGTACAACTAGACCTCACTTTTATGACACTAAAAAAGACAACACTAAGAAATAGAAACTCATTTTGTTTCATGTCTCTCGAGTCATTGCTTCTCCTAATGCTTCAAGTTCAATTTAAAGTATTAAAGGAAAATGAGTTTTCATGTGAAACACTGAAAACGCACAGATACTTTTTTGGGTGTTTTCGTTTATTCAGCGATACCTATTTGTTTGTTCTGCCATACCTCTTCTCTCCTTTGGACCTTCCGTGTTTTGTTTATTCTGCCATCTATTGGAAATTTTGAAAGGCTCATCACTAATGATAAGTGGTTCTCTTCTTCCCTCTGGTGTTTTCTTTGTTCCTTGCCTTTGTCCTCTCTGGATTTTGCAATTTCTCTTGGCAAGTTGTGAAGGATCCTTGTTATATCCTTGTTATGGGACTGGTAGAGGGATCATTGGTTCTTCACTCACTACATAAAGCAAATCCAAAATTGACCAGTTAGAGGAAACTTGCTCAATCTTGCGAAGGAAGGTCGCTTGTGTCTATTGGTGACCCATCGTGAAGAAGAAGAACATAATTTACTATTCTTCACTGTTCAAAAAATCGGTCAGTTAAACAATAAAAACTGAACTGAAAATTAGGCTAGTTCAAGCTTAATTCGATTGAATCAGCAGATTTTGTCTAGTTTTAAAATCATTGATTTTATATCAAATGATAGAAATAAGTTCAGTGAAAAAGATTATACTCTAAATTAAATAATTAAGATAGTTATACCTATTCAACTTAGTTTTTTTATAACTTAAATATGTAAATTCATAAATAATTGATTGTACTGATCCTTCATGATAATTACGAATTACTAAATTTATAAATAGTTATAGAATAATCAACATTAAATAAATTTGTTAGGTGAATTAATATTAATTATTTATGAAATATAAGAACATAAAATAAGAAATACTTAAATTAAAACATAAATATAAGTTTAGAACAAAATCTCACAAAGTTACAATTAAAGTTTTGAAATTTTTTAAATAAGAAGGTTTGAATTAGCTACACATGACTTTATTTCCAATACCAAAAATAGAAGAAAGATAAAAGATTGAAATAAAACTAAGAAGAAACGAAAAAGAGAGTGTTGAAAAAAGAAAAAGATGTGTTCTCTTTCTCTCTCCCTCTCTCTCCCCTACTCTAAACCTAATCTGTTTTTGTCTTGCTAAGATCCTTTCTAAAACAATTAGGCTAAGAAAGAAGTTTATTAATTCATTTCCAATTCTTTAAGTGAATATGACATTAGGCATGATCTCATCTTATTTATTGCAATAATTTGTCCGCTTTTTTCAAAAAAATTTATTTTAACCGATAATGCTTCAATTTGATGCAATCTCCACTTTTTATCTCTTTAAACAAAACAAACATTAATTTTCCTATTTAAGCACCAAAATATGTATAAAAAAACAAAAGAGATAATTCTAATTAACAAAATAAAACAATATCTTATCAAATTCTCCCATACTAGACTCATGTTTGCCCTCAATAATACATCAATTCAATACATCAATCATCCTTATAACAACCTCTCATCTTCTTTTATACTATCAACAAATATCCAAAAGCTAATTCACATTAAAGTTTTAAGATGAAATAACAATAAAGAAAAAAAGCACTCATAGGACGCATCGTTAGAATTAAAACATAACATCTCATTAATTCCATCAAAATCAAATAAACCAAGACTTAACACCCTCTCATAGATTTCCCTCTATACACTCAAAGTGTTTATAGTTTATTAAGCTCTCCAATCGAAGTATGGTGAGTTATTTCTATAAGCTTCCTCAATAATTATATCTCCACAACTTTAAAAAAATGACCTTAATCCATAAATCAAAGAGACTTGAAAAGAGTTGTATCGTGACTAAGGTAAAGTATGACAAAATGATTTTTTTATGTTAAATAAATTAAAAGAAATCATTCAAAGTTATTCACACAAGTTTCAACTTAAATCAATACAAATCTAACTTTATTCAAATAACATCCTTTTCAATCATCTCTTTTTTTTCTTTCTGTTTTTGAACTTTTTTTTTTGGAAAGAACATTAAAGAGGAGTTTCAATTCTATAAAAAAAAATGAAAAGTCCAAATAATGCAACTTGAATTAGCTAATTTACTTTTCATGGAAATGGTTGAAATCTTATGAAAATAAGCTTTAAACAATTCCTTCAATTTAGGGGTCTCAAAATCATTAAAGACATTATAAAAAAAAAGGCTAAAAGTGGCTTGGAATGAAGTTATTATGCAAAAAAAAAAAAAAGGAAGGTGAAGCTCAAATTAGTTTTCTAGGGATAGAAAGTAAGGTAGACTTGTTTAGGTCAAAATGACTATCCTAAAGGCCCTTATCATCTTTATACATAAATTCATTAAAAATATGGTCTCAACACGAATTCAAAAGCAAGCTTTAAGATAAATAAGCTATGTTTGATAACACACAACAAAAAGATATGTATGAGCACAAATGTGATGAATGCTCTTAGGTTCAAAGCTCATATTGGTATCTAAATGCATCATGTCTTACATACTTTCGTTCAACAAAACCAATTAGATACTTAAAATAATTTAATGAAAACACTAATCATGCTTGTCTCTTTTATTCATTATAACTTAAACAAGAAAATGTCTAATACCTTATGGATTATTTCTAAATAATAACAAATTTTTTTTGAGGCTATCATGAGTACTATTCAATATATGAATTCTAGTATTCATAAGTCCAAGAAAAAATCACAAAGTTCATCATAATATATACGCTGCGCCCCCGCCCCCCCC
>JANSVA010000007.1:6954583-6965884 GCA_025504915.1 Erythroxylum reticulatum
AGGGAGGGAGGGAAATTTTGAAAATTTTGCAAAAAAGTCCCCAAATTTTTTAAAATTTCCGGTACTGGCCGATATTTGACCGGTATTTTGAATATCGGCCGGTACCGACGAAATTGGCCGGTACTGACTGGTATTTTATACCGATACCATATATACCCGCACCGGTACCGATTTCCAGCCGGAACGGTACGTACCGGCTGGTACGGTATGATAATCACATCAATGGCTGGAGCTACGTTTGGTGGGGTTGTGCTGCTGGAGACTTGATGCTAAAAAAAAGAAAATAATAAGAGTTTTGTTTTGTTTTTAAATTAATTAATAATAAGAATAATATTAAAAATTTATAAATATTTTTTATGTTTTAATTTACTTTATTTTAATTTTTAAATTTTTATTTTTAAAATGACAAGTTTCTTTGAAACCAAACAGACTACTAACATGTATAAGGACTGATTATACCTTATGAATGTTAATGTTCTAGAATTCTAGAGATTCTATTCCAGAAAGCTAAATCATATAAGATGTGGTTTCACCTTATAAGATTTAGTATTATTAAGGGTTCCATTTTAGAAAGTTAAATTGCATAAGGCGTGATCTCGCCTTATAAGATTTACTAATCTAGAATTCTGAGTCTCCAATTTTGACAACTAAATTACATAAAGCATGATCTCGACTTATGAAATTTGGTATTTTAGAATTTTAAGACTCATTTCCCTCTTAAGCTAATAAACTAATCTCTAAAAACCAGCAAATGAAACTATATATAACTAAAACAAAATTAATAAAAAGTTTCATATTTTGAGTTGCCTCTTAAAAAGCACAATTATTTAATGTCGTTATGCTTGATGGGGAATTTTTCTTCTTAAACTTATATGAAATTGCAATTTTGTACTCCTTAAAGTAGTGTTACTAGTTTTTCTTCTTACCTTGTAGGTATTCGTTTTGAGAAGATTATACGTAATGACTCTTTATCACCTAAATAGAAATACTTTAGGTGATGAGGTAAGGCCTTCAGTTCTATCTTTGGAGCCTGAAAAACAGAAAGTAACATTTTCTTGTGACTTATAACACGTTTAACATTAAAAATTTTCGAATTTATTAGCATTGCTGATAATAATTATACAATTTTACAAGTTTCATCAACTTGCTTATTCACTTTTGGTTTATCCTTAAACGCCAACTCATCATCAAAATTTTCTTTAAAATTATTCTGCATAAATGAATCTACAATATCCATATGATAAAAAGATTGAAAATCATTAAAGAACTTCATTGCTTCAAAAATTTTGAGCTTTACTATCTCTCCATCAAATTTAATGGAAAGGGAACCCTCAGCCACATCGATTTTTATCTTAACAATCTTTATAAATGACCTTCCCAACAAAATCGAAGCTAAAAGTTCAACACTATCTCCATCCATCTTTAATATGTAAAAATCTAATGGAAATACTAAACTATTAACATGGACTAAAACATCCTCAATAATACTAAGAAGATGCACATAAGAACAATAAATTAGCCGAATAATCACATTAGTTTCTTATTGAGAATTCAGATTTAAAGCTTGGTAAATTGAGTATGACATTAAATTAATAGATGCACCTAAGCCTAATATGGCATGCTCAATTTTCTTATCACCAATAACATATGTAAGTGTAAACATATATGGATCTTTACATTTTTTGGTTATTTTTTGTTTATCATAGTTAATACATTCTTATCCAAAATGATTCTCTCCTTGTCCTTTAACTTCCTTTTATTTGTGCATAGTTCTTTCAAAAGCTTTGCATATTTTGGAATTTTCTTGTTGGTTTCTAAAAGTGGTATATTTATTTCCACCTTTATGAAGATTTCTATGATCTCTCTTTCATGTTCCTCTTCTTTTGAATTAGCCAACTTGTTAGGAAAATGAGGCACATATGCTTTAGTTGATATCGATGAAGATAATTCATCCTTTACCTTCATTGATTCTCAAATTAAATGTTCATCTTTCTTTTCTCCTTTATCGTAGTTTTCTACCTCTATTGCTAAGAAAGATCTAGATTAAACTTCCGTATCACTTCTCAAGGTCATTGTAGCCACATTCTCCTTATGATTCACCGTCGTTTAGGAAGGTAATTTTCATAATATTTATGTTTCCAATTTACCAATAGAGGTGACTAATTGAGTTAACTAATTTTCTAAGTTTTGAAGACTTGCCCTTGTTTCCTATTGAAATTGTTGAGTATTAGTAGCAAGTGTCTTAATAATTTCATCCAAAGACATAGCTGAATTTGAAGATTGAGATTGAGCATATGTGGGATCTTGGGGTTATCTATTGAAATTGTAAGGTTGATATCTTTATTGCTCTCCTTGATTTCCATAGCTAAAATTTGGATGATTCCTTCATCCTGGATAATTGATACGTATTTAATTGTTGATACATTTAGTCTATAATACTTAGTGATTAATTCTTTAAAATGCTTAAGACACTCACTTTAGCTCATATTTGATTTTAGGTACAATTCGGAAGTAAAAGAGCTAAAGTGAGTCAAAAACACAATATTTGAGCCATTTTCTTGAGATTCACACTCACTTGTCTTCATAGAACAAGAAAGAGAAGGGTTAGAGCAAGAGAAGATAAGAAAATGCCAAAGCAATTCAAGAAGCATGTTATCACTACCATGAGATGTGTCTCTCAGCCATGACAAATTAATCATGGTTGTGAGAATCATATCACGGCCATGAAAAATTTGTCATAGGTGTGACACACAAAGTCACTGATATGTGGTTAATTGCTTTTGCATTTATTTGATAGCATTTAATGTTTGGTGAATGAAATGCTTAAGACATTAACTTTAGCTCATATTTGGTTTTAGATACAATTCAGAAGTGTAAGATCTAAAGTGGATTAAAAGCACATTCTTTGAGTCGTCTTCTTGAGATTCAAACTCACTTGTCTTCATGGAGCAAGAAGAGAAGGATTATAGTAAGAGGAGACAAGAAAATGCATAAAATGAAGAGTATATGTTGAAAACATCAAGAATGAAGAGTTCAGAAAATTGTTCATGACCATGACATGTATGTCACGCCTATGAAAAATTTGTCATGGGCGTGAAAACCACGATCCCCATGCAAAGGAGGCTCACATCTATGAGCCTTCAAAGAGGTCATTTACCATCGTGACTCAACCCTGCCCACCCGTGACATTGAGGCAACTATCTCGAAAACCTAGTTTTGAGTATAAATACATCATTTTGGCGACAAAAACATTATGAAAGGTTTGAGGAATCATTTGGAGGTTTTGGGAGAAGAATGAGGAAGAGGGCTAGACACCGTTAGAGACCCATGGAGAAGATGGAAAGATAAGCTTCCTGACATCAATTCGTAGGTGATGGCAACGCTGAAGAACCTAGTTAAGCATTTCTTTCATTATTATTGTTGTTCTTTCTCTCTTAGGGATTGATTACGTTATCCTATGCTTATGGATTTGGGTTTTCATGTATGAATAATCATTTTTGTTAGATTGTTTTCGTTACTAGAAATTTGTTGTGTTTGGATAT
Organism: Erythroxylum reticulatum; assembly: GCA_025504915.1. Taxonomy (NCBI): domain Eukaryota; kingdom Viridiplantae; phylum Streptophyta; class Magnoliopsida; order Malpighiales; family Erythroxylaceae; genus Erythroxylum; species Erythroxylum reticulatum. Next base: position 6,958,126 of record JANSVA010000007.1, read on the forward strand.
TTCTAGAATCTTCAATATAATCCGTAATTATGATGTTGAGATTCATTTGTAGCAGCCAAGGGTTTCAAATCATTAGGGATACAACCTGTAATTGTTATGTTTTCGATTGGTGTTGAATCATTAAGGATAACATAAATTAGGTTAAATGACCCAAGTGTATGTGGTTGTTGCCTTGATTAATCTATTTTCCTAACTTGTAATGCGACAGTCCAATTAAATCTAGAGAGTTTATCCTAGTTTGTTTAATGGCTAGGTTTAATTAACAACCATCTTTTAGTTAAACATGGCCTAAGGAAAAATCGGGGTTAATAATGCTTACTGTTAACTTACGATTAATAATTGCTAGGAGAGGTATAAGAACAACAATTCAATGAAGTATGTTTAATTTTGTGTAGGTTGAGATTGAACCAATGACTGAGAACCTAACGAATTCATCACTTTCATCATTTTTAGAAAGTTTTAAATTTGTTTTCATTAGTTTACTTTCATTTTGATTTCTAATTTAAAAATCAACCAAAACATTCCATAATCCTAAACACCGATTCATTTCATTTCAAAAGCTAATTGAACACTCTCAGTAGGATGGACCTAGACTCACCACATTTATAGTTATAGGTCCAGTTATTTTGGGTAGTGTTTTGACACGCTACACCAATTATGCCCATGACTTTCATACCTGACACCCGAAAACCCTACTTTTTAGTATAAAAGAACATGTAACAGTAGAAACATTATAAAAGGTTTGAGGAATCATTCCAAGGTTTTGGGAGGCGACAGAGGGGCAAAGCTTTCACCTTTTGGAGACCCATAGAGGGCTAGGTTTTCTTGAATCTTTTCGGAGGTGATATCGATGCCGAAGAACCCGATAAATCATTTCTCTCATTGTTTGTTGTTTTTTCTCTTAAGGATTGATTATGTTATCCTATGTTTAATGTTTGGGTGTTGTGTAAGAATGATTGAATCCTCCATTAGATTGCTTTTATGTAAGAACTCATTGTTAGAATCTTTAATACAATTCGTTATTGTTATGATGAGATTCGTTTGTAGCTACTAATAGTTTTGGATCATTAGGGATAATGTAACCTAGGTTAAATGACCCGAGCTTGTGTGGTTATTATCTTGATTAATTTGTTTTCTAACTCATAATGCAACTGTCCAATTAAATCTAAAGAGCTTATTCTAGGTTGTTTAATAGCTAGGTTTAATTAACAAGATCTTAATTAAACATGACCCAAGGGAAAACTAGGGTTAATAGAGCTTATTGTTAATCTACGACTAATAGTTACTAGGAGAGGTATGAGAACAATTCAATGAAATATGTGTAATTGTGTGCAAGTGGAGATTGAACCAATGATGAAGTCGCTACAAATTCATCACTTTTAAATGTTTTCTTTATTTTTTTTCATTAGTTTAGTTTCATTTTATTTTCTTATTTGAAAACCAAACCAAAACCCCCATAACCTAAACACGAATTATTTTCATAACAAAAGCTAACCGAACATTCTCTATGGGATTGACCTAGACTCACCACTGCTATAGTTTTAGGTCTAGTTATTTTGAGTAGTGATATGACACGTTAAATCAATTTTGACGTCAATGTTGAGGAGTGCGGTGTTTTAGGTTTTGTTCTTAATTTTAATTGGTGTTTTGTACATATTTGTTTATAATTAGTTTCTTTTTAGTTATTTCACGATCTTTCACTTTTTTTATTAAAATAAAAATAATGAATGGAAGTCTTTTTTTTATAATTCATATTCCCGATCTTACAACCAAGTTTGGAATGATCATACTAACTTTAGTTATGGATGAGATAATCAACAAAATTACTTTTTTGATAATTTGTAGGATACATCACAATTCCTATATAGACTAGAAGCTTCTTATTGCAACTTTGGTACATCCCTGGAAGATTTAGTTAGATCTTTCACTACTAATACTCTGCAATTTCAATAAGAAACAAGATTTAGAATCCAAAACTTGGTAATCCAGATAGGTCAAATGATGGAAGCCATCAACCGCCTAGAATCACAAAGTGGAGAGATGCAACCATCTCAACTTGAGGTGTACTCAAGGGATGTTAGTGTAGAGATATTATAGAGTGAAGGGGAGCTTGAGAATCATCACCTAACTACTCAACAAATTATTTGTGAAGAAGAAGTTAAGAAGGAGCTTGAAGTAGAAATGAAATATCATTTAGCTCAGACGTAAATGTTGAATCCCTTATTGCTGTTAATAGTAACGCTTCACCTTTATATAGCATATTGGAGAAATTAAACGAGGAGGGAAAAGCTGAAAAAGCATTTTAGATATTCCAAAAGTGTGGTGACTCAATAATGATTGAGATTATGAGGATAGGGAATATGCTAAAAATTAAAGGTCATCAACTAAGGCCCTATCTTGAACAACCTCATATAGATAGAGCGTAGACTATGATGTTAGAAGATCATAATTTTGTTACATGAGGAAAACAAGGAGTGAACCACTGACACTAAACAAAGGCACTTTTTGGGATGTAACCTAAGGGAAGTTAACTTCTTTTCCTTTACATTTTCTCATTTCTTTCTTATATGCATGTGTGTTTTTAAGTTTGTTTGTTTTTACTTATTTTTAAGTTTTCAATAAAATGAGAGAGAGAATAAAACAAATAAATAAACATTTTCTCTTTTTCTATTGCTTTTAGGATTATATAGTCATTATTAGAGTGTGAATTAACTAGAAGAATCTATGGAAAATTTAACATGTACTTTTGCTATTGTGATTGTTCAATATGCATTATCTTTAGAAGACTAGTGACTAGTGGTAGGCATAAGCTAGTGAGATTTTGAGCCTGCCTAAATTGACATATCCATATCAGTCTCATTGTGTATGACCTTCATGACATATACATCTTGACTTTGCTTTGATTTTCTATTCAAGACCACATTTTTATCACATGCATTAATATGGAAATGATATAGGCATTCTTTCTTTTTATAAACTATATTAGCCAAATAGACTACCTACTAATATGAAGTTTCTATTTGTTAAGCTCCTTTGAGCTTTATTGGCCTTTCTTTTTGTGCTAACGACATTACATGCTTTAAACTTAACCAATTTAACCAAATGTCCTATCCAAGCCTTGAGGTTACTAGAGCATTTGTTGGCTATTAATGATTGTGGATGTATAAGAGTATAGGTGTCGGAGTGTGCATGTGTGTGAGATGGTTATAATTATTGGGATGTCATTTTATGTCTTATCAATAAAATTCCCATGTTGATATAGCTTCTTTCAATTTTTAAATGAAAAAAAGAAAGAAAAAAAGAGAAAAGCAAAAGAAAATAAAAATAAAATGAAAAAAGAAGTGAAAAACATGTGTGAATAAAAGCATCAAGGAGGAAATCCAAGTGTTTTGAAAATTTATTCATGATTAATTTATCCTTTTCAAGTTGTATTGAAGGGGTGATTTGAATATGTTACATATGAAGTAGATGTTGTTTTGGAAGGATCACTCCTTATAGTTTAAATTTATTGTTATCATCATTTTTTATGAGTGATCCCTTCTAATTGGGTTATCCTTCATGTGGTTTTAGGTGAGAAAGCTTAAATTTGAGTAGTGAATCTAGTTTTTGCATTTATCATAGCTGATGGTTCCTAATTTTGAAGGAATGTTAGTTTTCACACTTGATGTTGCATTTAGTGTTACTTTTGTTTCACTAGCTTTGATGGCTTTTACACTACATTACCTAAATACATCTCACCTTACCCTTATCCACATTACAACCTTGAAAATTTCTTTGATTCATGATTATACATGCGAACCTTAGTGGTGGGGAAATGAAATGATATGCAAAGTTGTGGAGTGTCTTGATAATAAATGGTGTTTGAATTTATCATATTTAAATACATTTTGTCCAAGTCTACCTCTAGATTGCTCAGTTTCTAACACTGATGATTGTTGATTGATTATGAGTAGAAGCATTAAATGTTGAGTTCTTGCTATGGTTTTTTAAAGTTAGTCATCTTTGCTTATGGCTATATATTCTTGGGAAATATGGTAATTGAGTAAGTGTTTTAGGTCTAAATATAATTTTGATGTTTTGCCCGAGGATGGTCAAAACCTAAGTGTGGAAAAAATTGATATGTGCTCAATTATTGATACATTTAATCCATAACACTTAGTGATTAACGCTTTAAACTGCTTAAGACACTCATTTTAGTTCATATTTGATTTTGGGTATAATTCGGAAGTGAAAGAGTTAAAGTGAGTCAAAAGCACAATATTTAAGCCAATTTTTTAGATTCACACTCACTTGTCTTCATGGAAGAAGAAGGAGAAGGATTAGAGCAAGAGAAGATAAGAAAATGCCAAAAGAATTGAAGAAACATGTTGTCACGACTATGAGATGTGTCTCATGACCATGATTTGTCATGGGTGTGACATATGCTTTCACACCTGGCACCCGAAAACTTTACTTTTTAATATAAAAAGAACATGTGACGATAGAAACATTATGAATGCTTTGAGGAGTTGTTCTAGGGGATTCAAAAGGTGACAGAGGGGTAAAGATTTCATCTTTTGGAGACCCATGGAGGGCTAGGCTTTCTTGACTAGGCTCGAAGGTGATATCGACGTCGAAGAACCTAGTAAAGCAGTTCTCTCATTGTTTGTTGTTCTTTGCTAGGCTTTCTTTACTCGGTTCGAAGGTGATATCAACGCTGAAGAACCTAGTAAAGCAGTTCTCTTATTGTTTGTTGTTCTTTCTCTTAAGGATTGATTATGTTATCCTATGTTTAATGTTTGTGTGTTGTGTAAGAATGATTAAATGCTCTATTAGATTATTTTCATGTAAGAACCCATTGTTAGAATCTTTAATATAATTCGTAATTGTTATGGTGAGATTCGTTTCTAGCTACTAATGGTTTCGGATTATTAGGGATAATGTAACCTAGGTTAAATGACCTGAGCTTGTATGGTTGTTGCCTTGATTAATTTGTTTTCCTAACTTATAATGCGACTGTCTAATTAAATCTATAGAGCTTGTTCTAGGTTGTTCAATAGCCCGATTTAATTGACTAGTTCTTCTTAATTAAACACAACTTAAGGGAAATCCGGAGTTAAAAAAGTTTATTGTTAACCTATGATTAATAGCTGTTAGGAGAGGTATGAGAACAATAATTCAATGAAATATGTTTAATTGTGTGTAGTTTGAGATTGAACTAATGACCGGGTCCCTAATAAATTCATCACTTTCATCACTTTTATATGTTTTCTTTAATTTGTTTTCATTAGTTTAGTTTCATTTTATTTTCTTATTTGAAAACCAAACCAATACCCCCATAACCTAAACACCAATTCTTTTCATAAAAAAAGCTAACTGAACACTCTCTGTAGGATCAGCTTAGACTCACCACTCTAGAGTTGTAGGTCTAATTATTTTGAGTAGTGTTACGACGCGCTATGTCAATTATAATGATTAAAATAAAGGTAATATTTTCGTTGAGCTTGACCAAAAAATTTCCTTATTATTTTGGCTTTTTGAAGGAAGTCTTATTGTAATATAGAGCACATATCTATAGGATGTCCAGAGAATGTGCATATTCTACATACTCGTGCCAATTGCAATTGACCTATACCCATTTGATGAACTAGAGTAGTTAAATCTGAAAATTTATCCTTAAGATTCATGTTACTTACCTCAATCATAGCTTAACAGCTCCATCTATCCTTGTCCCAAACTGTTGAGAATTTTTGGCCATATTTGATATAAATTTTCTGGCTGCTTTAGGTGTTTTATTTACTGACGCTCCTCTTGTAACATCCCGTTACCCATGTTGAGGCTAGAATAGAATATATGAGAGATGATTGAGAGATTGGAAAATGTGTTTCATGTTCATGCATAATATGACATGCACATACACGTGAATAGTAAAATTTTTGCACATAAAAATGATTGTACATGCATTTATGGACATTTCGGGTATAATTATTTCTAAAAGTGATTGTTATAGATAATTTTGGTTATTATGTGTTGAAAATTGATTTGGAGAATGTATTTAGTGATTTAGAACTTTTGGTGAATTTTAGGAAAATTTTCAAAAAATGTGGAGTATTACCGAAATTGATAATGGAAATAGAAATAAGAATAATGATATTGAAAAAAATTTATAGATTACTTTAGAATTTGTGAGAAGATGATATAGAGACTTGTAGAGACATATGGAGTAAAGTTGAATTGTGCTAAATTGTCAAGGATATGAATCTTTAAAATCTTCTAGAGTCTGTTATTAGTTGAGTCCTGTAACTAACTTCAACTGACTGTCATTCTAGTACATTCTTTAATTGCATCGTCTTGCGTAGATGAAATCCTTTGTCTAAGTATATTCTTCAATTACATTGTCTTGCTTAGATGAAATCCCTTTGTCTGAGTACATTCTTTAATTTCATCGTCTTGCTTAGATGTGTCTAGCTCGTCTAAATTATTTTGTCTGACCCACTCGTCTGTTCCATTCAGACTTGATAACTTCGTCTAATCCATTCAGACTTGATAACTTTGTCTGTTCGAATCAGACTTGATACCTTCGTCTGATCCATTGAGACTTGATACCTTCTTCTGATCCAATCAGACTTGATAGCTTCGTTTGATCCATTCAGACTTGATAACTTCATCTGATTCGTCTCACACTTGATCACTTGTCTGATTCATCTTAGACTGAATCACTTCGTCTGATTCATCTAAAACCGAATCATTTTGTCTACTCCATTCATCTGATCCATCTTAAACACTTCATCTTATTCAGCTTTTACTTAAGTATCGTCTTGATTTGATGAATTGTGCCACATATATTAATCTGCCCACGTAACAAATTCATCAAAACAGTTCACACACTTCCATTATTATTATTATTTGACTTTCATCAAAATCACTAGAAGAAGTGAAGTCTTCTTGACTTAACAGACCCATTTCACGTTTCTTTTATACTTGAAAGACTAAGTTACTTTTTGACTTATCCTTTTCTTTAAAACTATCTTCTGTAAGCTTTTTCCTTCATGGACTATTGAGTCACCGAAACCTTCACTAGAGTTATATCTTGCTTTCATCTACCTTTTGCTACTCCAACTTCGTTATCTATTTTTCTGCCTCAAGAAAAACCTAACCTAAACTGCCTTCAACATGATATAAGTGGGTGCATGAGAGTTAGGGCTTCTTGGAGTTTTAGAAAATTTTGAAGTTTTATCAAGTAAGTATCTTGTTAATCCTTATGGGTTATAGGTATATGAGAGAAATTTGGTGATTTAATTGTCATTGAATGACCATGTGAAAATAGACATTTTTTATGTTCACCGTGAATATAGCATAGAGATAGGTATTTTTTCATTTTTTTGGTTTTGATGATTGAAATGTTATCAGGTAGTGTTAAAATGATTTTTTGAAGTTGAAAGATCAATAAAAACATGTATGAGAAAAGTGTAGAAAATTTATACAAGTTGATTACAGAATACTGTTTTAGGTTATGAACAGTTCAAAATAAATGGAGTACAACTTTCAAATTTCTGAACCAAATTGAATGATTTTGGTGTCATTAGAAGCTTAAGAAATAGGAGAACAACTTTCAAGAAGTGAGTATTGCCAAATTTCTTCTTTTTCATGGTCAGATTAATTAGGCACTGTAGACCCAAAGGTGTGTCTTAAGAAAAATCCTGAATTTGACCAATGAGTTATGAAATTAGATTCTAATGGTTTTATTGAGGTATAAATCATTAGTATAAATGATACTTAT
>JANSVA010000007.1:6966434-6984639 GCA_025504915.1 Erythroxylum reticulatum
ATTTGACCAATGAGTTATGAAATTAGATTCTAATGGTTTTATTGAGGTATAAATCATTAGTATAAATGATACTTATGTGAGTTTGGAAATATTAATGATTACTTGACGAGAATAATAGAGCGACACCTGAGGTTCTCATGAACATACAATGTGCATTGTAAAACACTTATGATTGTGCCAATTTGTGATATGTGTATATTGTTGTTATAGAGGAGCAACTGGAACGTCAATCTCTAGACGTTGCTGGAACTTTCAAGCATTAGCTTCGGGAGTGACTTGTGAGTAACCTAGACAGTTTCTCTCGATTGATTGTTTGTTTTTATTTTTTTTGAATTATTTGGATGAATGTGATTTGGTTGTGCTGATTTTCGGATAGAAGGTCTGATGATTGTGATATGTGAATGATATATTAAAGTGCTCCTTGTATGTGAATGTGATGAAATAAATGTTACTCAATAATTCTGTTAAATGTCGGACTAAGGTCCGATGATAAATGTGATCTGAATGTGAATGTGTAATTATATGATTGACTGAGAATATGTTATGTGAAATATTCAATACGTGAATGCATGTAAGATAAAGGAAGTTATGACCGAAGTCGCCAGGATAAAAGAGCTCAAAGTTCGAATTGTGATTAGAGCCTCAGGCTCGATTGTAAATATACCTGGTATCTATTAGGGGATATGGGACATAATTTGACACAACTTGATATCCACTAAGGGATATGAGTTAGTAGAAAGGCACTCAGTCACAGCGATAATAATAAATGAAAGTGAGTCTCACGTCCATTACATTTGTACTTGATATATGTATTGCATATGAATGAAAGGATTATGATGATTACTTTGAAAATGAAATGTGACAAGTTATGAATATCCAAAAAGATGTGAATAATATGTTACGTGTATTGAAGTGATGCATGAATTGAGTGAACTATCGATGATAGTTACCTCATTGAGTTCGCAAAACTCATTAAAATTTCAACGTTGACTTCTCAGGACTGAGAGACGCAACAAGAAGTATAGTCTTGTACTTTTGGGAACTAAAAGAAATGACTTAAAGGTCGGTGAACTAGATATGGATAGATTAGATAGATTTTGTATATTTCCTCTATCATGTAGCACTTTTTGTATTAGACTATGATGTTGTATAAGTATGAATGTTGAATGATACGTTGTAAATATTCGGTTTTTATGAAATGAAATAAGGAAAAATTGGATTTTAAAATATTGTGACTTTCCTTATAATGTTTATAGAGAAAAAAAAGTTGATGATGCCATGTTAAGTGAATGTTATGATTGAACATAGCGTGCCTTTATCATAGGTTATGTAATTGAATGTCCTCAGGGCGTCCCGGTATGTACCCTAAGGTAAGGGGGCGCCACACCTCTACTACCTACATCAACATACTCTAATCAATTGGAATTGTCATTCATAAAAGTACCGAATCAAAAGTTAATTAGGAATTTGATGGTGTGGGTAGTTGAGGCATAACTCGCTAAATGTCTCACAATATTCGTACAATGTTTCTCCAGTGAATTGTCTTATCCTATATATCTCCTTTCCAATATTGGCTGGTCATGATACTTGAACGAACTTCTCCAAGAACAATCTTTTCATCTCATTCCAAGTTGTCACTAGGCCAGAGGGAAGATAATATAGTCAATCATTTGCCTTATCTTTCAATAAGAATGGAAACTCTCTGAGATTAATTTATTAATAATATAGCCAATCATTTGCCTTAACTTTCAATGAGAATGAAAAGGTTATGAGATTAATTTGGTCTTCTATCGCCTCTTATTGCTTTATTCTAAAGTGGAAAACATGAAATTCCTTAAAGTTCTTATATGGATCTTCACTTGTAAGACCAAAAGAAATGGGGAGTAAGTGAATCAAATAAACTTTAAATTCAAAATCTACCTCAACATCTAAATATTGTATGCATAAAGGTTATTAATTCAAAGTTAAGGCCATTAACCCCCTCAACATTCTGGTGTTAGGATTCACCATCTTTTCTTAAACTTCTTAAAAATTAGAGTCTTCACTAATTGTTAGATCTATCTTAACTTTCACTTTTAGAGGTGACTGACTGCTTCCTTCCTTAGTCTCTTTCTTTAAACATGTTGTCCTATCAATTTTTGGATTATATTCCAATTCACTTGTTTGAGAAGAACGAATCGTACAAGGCAAGAAAATAGCAGTAACTATAAAATAACATTAAGAAACTAAAATAGTTCTCGAGCAATGGTGCCAAAATTGTGATCGAGTTATCAAAGCCCTCAAAATTAATTTTGATTCTCTAAATTCTTGTTGTAGTCTTAGAACTAGGTCGAATCCAAAGAGAGCTAAAAACTAGTTTCTTAATTTCAATTAATAAAAAAGTGAGTGTTTATGATTAATTAACTAATTTACTAAAATTAACAAGGAATCAAAATAAATTAACAGAATATAAAAGTGAAAAATTCAAGAGTGCTTAACTCTAATTCAAGGGAAATATCTCATCTAATTGTAACATTGATAATTAGTCTAAAAAGAATAATTTTCATAATTTAAGCCTGTTAGTCTAAAACTTATTAGGATAGCCATAAGAAGTCTCAAATTTTCCTAATTTAATTGGTTCAAACCTAACATTCAAACCAAAACTTACCAACAATTAGTTGGGTATAATAACACTCCATATCTATTAAATGATAGCAATACTTTTAGTGAAAAATACTAGACCTTAAATTAAATAATTGAGATAACTACAACTATGCAACTTGGTTTTCTTGTTTCTTGTAAGTTAAATATGCAACTTCACAAATAACCTATTTGCTATTTGTACCAAACCTTCATGACCAATAAGGATTATTAAATTCATAGATAATTATAGAATAATAAACATTAAATAAAATTTTTAGATGAATCAATATTAATTATTCATAAAATATAAGAGCATAAAATAAGAAATACTTGAATTAAAATATAAATATAAGTTTAAAGCAACACCTCATAAGGTTACAACTAGAGTTTTGAATCCCCTTGAATCATAATATTTGGATTAATTCCAATAATGGAAATAGAAGAAAGATGAAAGATTGAAAGAAAACTAAGAAACAAAAAAGAGAGTGATGAACATTACAGACATTTTCTCTCTCTCTCTCTCTCACTCTAAACCTAATTTTTTTCTATCTTTCAAAGATCCCTATCTAAAACAAATCCAAATCTCTACATAATAGGGATGGAAAGAGGTTTCCCATTGAATTCTACCTTATGAATCTAGAATTAGGTGTGATCTCTCTTTATCCATTGCAGTAATTTGTTCACTTTTTCCAAAATTCGTGATTTTGACCAATAATGTTCCAATTTGATGCAAACTCCTCTTTTCATCTCCTAAAATAAAACAAACATTAATTTTGCTATTTAAGCATCCAGATATATCCAAAACAAAACAGATAATTCCAATTAACATAACGCAATAACATCTTATCAGTATTATACTAAGGCTTTGTTTATTAATAAAAGTATATTTAAAGTCTATTTAAAACCAGATAGAGGTTGAGTAAACATATTAATCATTATATTGTTTATTGTAGGATTATGCTTTACACTTTTATACAACTTGTGCAGAAATCAAGTGAGTTATTGGGCACTAAGCGATGTAAACTACATAATATAACATGATCATGATCAACCAGATATCGAATTAAAATATTGATTTAACATCCACAAGAGGCTTGTGACTTGATTTTGTTTAAGATTACTGATGAATATTCAAAAATTTGTTCCATAAGTTAATTAAGGCAACATCATTTAAATGTTCTCCAAATGTGGCTAAAAGAAACAAAACAATGCTTTCGTAGTACTTACTTGTGGTTGTTAACTTAAGGATAGTGCCCATCCTCTTTAAGATATCCCTAACCAGTTCTTTAACGTTTCCCTACTGAAATTTCCCTTTCTAATCTTTAAAATATAATTACAGTTGTCCATATGCCCTACATACTTGGGTGTTAAGTAAAATGTCTCGTCTTCTTATTAACCTCCTTTTTTTTGGTTCGTAACTCAATTCCTCAAGCTAAGGGCCATATTGGAACCAACTATACTTTGTAAGATTAGTAATAGGGAAAAGGCTTCCTTTTGATTTAATAATTGGATAGGTTAAGGCCTCTGATCAAAATACCTCAAGCTATGCCTAGTTGGAACTTTATCCTTGTCCATTCTAAGGTTAACTTTATCTTACTAGGGGGACAGTGGAGTAACTTTCCTCCGGAGATGCAGTATCTCCTTCCTAATTAGATTCCTAATCTTGGAAGTAAACATTCTTATCAATGCCTTATCCATCCTTTAGGTATCTTTAATTCTTTAAGATTTAGGGATTGGATGCTCCTTAATACCTCTAAGATTGAATGGTCCTCAATTGTGTGGCATAGTGCTATCATTCCTAGTTACTATTTCTTATTGTGGTTGGATGCTTTGGATAAATTAAGCACATTAGATATAATTCCTTACATAGCTACCAATACTGATTACATTCTATATGGAAGAGAGGTGGAGTCTAGGGACCATCTCTTCTTCATTTGTAATTTTCTAAATTCATAAGGAGAAAAATACAAGACCTTTGCCTATAGTCTAGTATAGGAAGTAAGATTACAGATGTTCTTGAGTGGCTCATAAAGATGAAAGATTCTCCCTCTTCTAGAAAGGTGATACTTGTCTTCTCTTTTGCTTCAACTGTTAAAGAACTTTAGAGATAGCAAAACCTCATGAGATTTTAGAGTAAGGTTTGCACTAGGAATGAGATTTTATTATCCCTAATTTTTGGAATTAGGAAGTAATTACTTTGTATTTGAGTATCAGTCAGAGTAAATCCTAACTTAGCAGAATCATGTATAATTAACTACTCCTAGTTCTTAAAGCAAATGCAATCAATAAGTAATAATCAGAAGAAAGAAACCCTCTTATATGAAGAACATTTGAGCTAAGCACAGTGGTGTAGTGATATCTTCTAGGAGAATCCATCTTTGTGGTGAGTTATAATTGTACTTGTGATGAAATCCATCAGAGAGGTAAGAACTAGTTACAGATAACAATACATACCTAAGATGTTGCTCACCTTATGAATTGGTGGATGTTGCATGCCCTCCAGAGAGGATTAGGAAGATGGAATCCCTAATTTAGGTATTCCCTTCTAGAGGCTTCGAATGAATGATGGCTTTTACCATATTAGTATAATCATCAAAACTGTCAGGTCAAACAGACAAAGAAGTAAAGATTTATTGGCTTACCTAGTTAAGTAGACACTTGAAGAATGTCCATTTGTAGAGATTGATAACATTAATAATAGAACTCAAAGGAAGAATGTGACTTACTTTAGAAACGATGCATGCTTTTTAGAGAGGAGTAGGAAGATGGAATCCCTAATTTGGGAATTCCACTTATGGAGGCTTCGACTGCATGAAGGATTTTCCTTTTTTTGTAATCTTTAATATATGTCAACGGTGAATTTAGATTGTTTTCAAAACTATGTCATTTTAAGAAGGCTCTATATGGCTAAAACAACAGAGTCTCTCTGATTGTGTATCTCTTGTAAGTGTTTCATCTTTAATATTAATTCATTTTACTTTTAGGAAACACTTTTCTTTTTTAAGTGTCTCTTAGTTTGGTGGCATATAGAAGTATTTCTTCTGGAGTAATATTTTAACACAAACAACTTGCTCATTCTTGTTCCCTATTTATATTATAACATGACATGTTTAAATTAGTTTTCAAATTCAAGTGAATGTTCTCTTATTCATCGTCAGAGATAGGGGAGAAGTGGTTTACTGTAGAAAGCCTTCAAATGTGGATGATGTTTGAGAATCGGTTCATTAACCATCTCCAGTTGAGGATTTTGCTCTTTGAATGTGGGAACATATGTCTCCACAAAACCCTGTCAATTTAAAGAATGTACTAATGAAGATACATGCCCACCTTAAACACCAATTTGTAACAATACTTAGTAAAATCTCAAACTCCAAATTCGAAAACCATTTATCAATAATAATATACCATTTTGTTTACGCGTGCATATGCACCTACATGCCCACTTTTGGAAGCAAGATCATTACTTACGATGCAATGCCAAACACAACAATCCTAGTAAATTGGTTGCTCCTTGAAATCCCAATGAATTGTCTACAACACGAACTAAGCCACAAAGTACATAAAATGTGAAATTCTTCTTCCAGTAACCTTTTTTCAAGTGTATAAAAACCCTTAAGGTAATTCAAGCCCGCTAAGCTTGAAATATTCTTAGTTTAATGAAAAAGATTGTAAATTCATAAGCTTAGAAAGAAATACCTGATATGAAAATACTTAAGATACTCACTTTAATTCATATATGATTTTAGGTACAATTTAAAAGCAAAGAAATTACAATGAGTCGAAAGCTCTATATTTTGACTATTTTTTAAAGATTAATTTTTACTTGTCTTTATGAAGTAAAAAGAAGAAAATTAAATGAAGAAAAAAAATGCAAAGAACAGTGAAAGAAGATGGATAGCTGGAAAAAAAAGACAAAAATGGCAGTGCAATAAAGAAAATACAGTGTAGGAGGACAAGGTAGGAGATGAAACATAGCTCAGCAGCCGGAGGTTAGAGAAAAATGCAATATGCATTTCACACAGACATCCTACGTAACGTAAACAACATCTACATTTAAAGCAAACAACTGCATTAAATGCAGCTTTCAATAGAAGAGGTCCGTGAGTTTTTAAGTGAGACATAAATGGTGCCTTAGATCATCAATCTTAATTATTCACATCAGTGAATAGTGAGAGCTGGGTGAGAAAGTGGCGTGGAATAGAAACGAGAAGGAGGCACAGTAAAGAATAAAATCGAGAGGGTGGAGAATCTTTGAGGGCTGAAACAAATTAACGGTTCATTAGGGGGTTTCAGTTAGGGATTGGAGTGGAGGCTGAAGCATTTTTTTTAGAGAGACCCATAGAAAGCTAAGTTCCCAACACCAGTTCAAAGGCGACATCGACATCAATAACCCCAGTTAAGTTTTTTTTAATTGTTTTGTTGTTGTTTCTCTCATTACAAATTAATTGTGTTATCCTATGTTAATTGATTTGGGTATTGTGTATGAATAATTAGATTTTTGTTATTCTTCGGTTATTTGTATATGAACTCATTGGGTATTATGAAAAAATGATTTTAATGCATTTATTAAATCACTTAATTGCAAACCCATTGTTAAAATTTCGATATAATTTGTAATTGTTATGTTGAAATTCATGTGTAGCGACTAATGATTCATAATCATTAGGGATAATATGACCTAAATTAAATGACGCATCGTATGTGGTTGTTGCCTTAATTAATTAGTTTTCCTAATTCATAATGCTACTGCCAAATTAAATGAAGCTTCTTGTCAAAACTCAAGTACATATCTAAAAGAAATGCTTAATATTATGGATGCTAACAATCTTTAAATTCAACATGATATACAGCAGTTTCAACAAAATATACAGCAACTGTTTCAGTAAGGTGTATAGCAAATCCAATAGGATGTTTTACAAATCCAGCAAGATGCATTGCCTCGATGGGGAGATATCAATCAACTGGAACCGTAAAGCGAAGAGGAGCAACCATATCAACCTGAGATGTACCCAATGGATGTTTGTGTGGAAACTTTGTAAAGTGATAAGGATCTTAAGAATTTTGAGGTCAATCCTCAAAGAATTGCTTGTGTCAAAGAAGTTGGGAAGGAGCTCAAAGTCGAAAGGGTCACATCTTTTAGCTTGGAGGTAAGTACTGAGTGCATGATTACTTTTGAGAATAAACTCTTTACCTTTACATAATAGATTGGAGGAATTAAATGATAAAGAAAAAGGTGAAGAAAAACAAAAAGAGGAGTGTATGGACTCAATCGGGATTGAAAATTTGAGGATAGGGAAGACCTGAATGAAGATGATAATTAACTAAGGCCCTATCTAGAACTACCTCTCGTGGAAGTGGCACTAGCTGTCATACCTGAAGATTACAATTTTATCACATGAGAAGAAGAAGGAGTCGAGCCAGTGACCTTGAACAAATGCACTTCTTGGGAGGCAACCCAAGGGAAGTAAATTTCTTTTCCTTACATTTCTACATTACTTTTTATATGCTTGTGTGTTTTTGAATTTGTTTGTTTTACTTGTTTTAAGTTTTCAATCAAAATCAAAGAAAGAATAAAACAAACAAACAAACAATTTCTTATTTTTTATTGCTTCTAGGACTATATAATCATGATTGGAGTGTGAATTGAATAGAGAATTTCATAGCAACTTTGGCATGTACTTTTGCTCTTATGGTTTTTTAATGGACATTATCTTTAGAAGAATAGTGACTATTAGTAGACAAAGCTATTGAGATTTTGAGCCTTATTAGACTAAAACATCCATGTTAGTCTCATTGCCTTTTGATAATGTGTGGCCTTCATGACATGTACATCCCGATTTTGCATTGAATTTGTATTAGAGACCACTTTTTTATCACATGAATTAACATGGATATGATTAGGCATTCTTTGGTTATCATAAACTACATTAGTCAAAAAACATATCCTATTGACATGATTTTTCCCTTAATAAACCTATTTGAGCTTTATACCTTTCCTTTTGTATCAACCATATTACATGCTTTAAACTTAACTAAATGTCCGACCTAAGCCATAAAGCTAGTGGAACATTTGTGATTGTTGAGTATGTGGATGTACAAAATTCTAAGTTTGGAGGTGTACATATGTGAGGGTTGGTTATAATGTTGGGATATTGTTTTATATCTTATCATTGAAATTTCCATGTTAATATAGTTTCTTTTAATGTGAAAAAAAGAAAGAAAGGGAAAGAGAGAAAAGAGAAAAGCACAAGAAAAGAAAAGAAAATGAAATGAAAAAAAGAAAGAAAGAAAATGAAAAAAATGAAAATTTTTTGTTTAAATAAATTTATCAAGGAGGAAATGCATATGCATTTGTAAAGTTATTCATGATTAATGCATCTTCCTAGAGTTATCATGAATGTGTTATTTGAGTATGTTTAACATGAGGTAGATATTGGCTTGAAAGTTTCACTCTTATGGTTTCAAAGTATTGTTGGCATAAATTGTATGAGTGATTCCTTCAGATTGGTATATGCTTCATGTGGTTGGTGTGTGAGACTTGAATGGGGTTGTGAAATATAAATGTTGCATTCGTAATAGCTGACAGTACCCAGTTTTTGATTAAGTGTTACTTTTGTTTCACTAGCTTTGATGGCTTTCATGCTACTTGACCCAAACACATCTCACCTTACCTTTACCCATATTGCAACCTTGAAAAGTCCTTTGATTCATGATTTTACATGTGAACATTAGTGGTGGAGAAATGAAATGATATTCAAATTTGTGGAATGACATTATCATGAATGGCATTGTATGCACCTATAGATATATTTTACTCAAACACATTTTCCGAGTCTACCATTAGATTGCTCAGTTTATGAAGATAATGCTTGTTGATTGATCATTAGTAAAAGCATTGAATGTCGAATTTTTGCTATCATTTTTTAAAGTCTTTCATCTTTGGTTATGATTATATAGTCTTGGAAAGTATGAGAAGTGAGTAAATAGTTCAAGTCTTTGAGCTTCATTTGGTTGTTTTGCCTAAGGACGGACAAAAGGTACGTGTAGGGGAAATTAATATGTGCTTAATTGTTGATATAGTCAATCATTTACACTTAACGATTAATGATACGAAAATACTTAAGATACTCACTTTAATCCATATATGATTTTAGGTACAATTTGGAAGCAAAGAAATTAAAGTGAGTCGAAAGCTCTATATTTTGGCCATTTTTTGAAGATTAATTTTTACTTGTCTTTATGGAGTAAGAAGAAGAAAATTAAAAGACAAGAAGAAAATTAAAAGAAGAAAAAATGCAAGGAATAGTGAAAAAGAGACTGAAACGGTAGTGCAAGATGAAGAAAATTCAGTGTAGGATGACAAGGCAAGAGATGAAACGTAGTGCAGCAACTGGAGGTTAGAGCAAAAAGTAGTCTATGTTTCATGGAGGCATCCTGCGGAACGCAATCAACGTTTGCGTTTAATGTAGACAACTGTGTTAAATGCAGCATTCAGTAGCAGAGGTCCGTGAGTTTTTAAGTGAGACATAAATAGTGCCTTGGACCATCAATCTTAATTTGTCACATTAGTGAATAATAAGAGCTGTGTGAGAGAGTGGCATGGAACAGAAACAAAAAGGAGACACAGTAAAGAATAAAACCGAGAGGGTGGAGATTTTTTGAGGGCTAAAACAAATTAACGGTTAATTAGGGGGCTTTCAGCTAAGGATTAGAGTGGGGGCTGAAGAATTTTTTTAGAGAGACTTATGGAAAGATAAGTTTTTGACGCGTGACATCGATGTCAATGACCTGGGTTAAATATTTTTTATTGTTTTGTTATTGTTTCTCTCATTAGAAATTGATTGTGTTATCCTATGTTAATTGATTTGGGTATTGCGTATGGATAATTAGATTTTCGTTATTGTTTAGTTATTTGTGTATAAACCCATTGGATATTCTGAAAATATGATTTTAATTCGTTCATTAAATCATTTAATTGCAAATCTATTGCTAGAATTTCGATATAATTTGTAATTGTTATGTTGAAATTCATGTGTAGCGACTAATAATTCGTAATCATTAGAGATAACATGAAGCGACTAATGATTCGTAATCATTAGGGATAACATCACCTAGGTTAAATAACACATCGTATGTGGTTGTTTCCTTGATTAATTGGTTTTCCTAATTTGTAATGCTACTGGGTAATTAAATCTAGATATCGTATCCTAGGTTGCTCAGTGGTTAGATTTAATTAACGATTGTATCTTGATTAAACAAAACCTAAGGGAAAACTCGGGTTAATAATTAACCATGATTAATGGATACTAGGAGAGGTTCAAGAACAACAAATCAATGAAATATGCTTAATTAGGCTGTAGACTGAGGTTAAACTAAAGAACCGAGTCCCTATCGAATTCTCCACTTTTATCATTTTTTGCATGTTTTCTTTAATTTGTTTTCATTAGGTTAGTTTTATTTTATTTTATTTTTTATTCCCCTTTTTCCTAAACACCAATTAATTTCATTTCATAAACTTTGTGCACACTCCCTGTGGGATAGACCTATACTCACCACTGCTATAGTAGTAGTCTAGTATTTTATTTTGATTGGCGTTACAACATGTTGTCATTCAGTATTTGAGACATCCTTGAGCACCTCAAATCAAAGGATACTTGCACCATTGCTATGACGAGACTATCATTGAATCTGGAGTATAATATCCATATGACAGTGTCATAGTAGGTCAATCCAATGTACTTACTACCTTAAGTAAGTATCTGTATGTTAACTCTAAACAACTCATGTTTACAACTTATGAGATCTACTACTTGATGCAATCAAGGAGTATAACATATGCTAGTTTATCTAGATTAATGATATCTGTTGGCCCTCAAATTTTTTTTCTTGATGAATAAGTATGATTTGCATTAATTACAAGGTCTTTATGAAAGTTTGTGGAGTTAATTATTATATTGGATGTTAGAAAGAGTATTTGATATAGGTCGATTGAATTAAAGTGTTAAGGTTATAAGAATGTTCAAGGGTGTTTCTGGCAAGACACTTAAGGTTAAAGGAACCTAAGCTTATAAGAAAGTGTAAAATGGACTTTTTGGACTCATTAAGCGTAAAAATGGAAGAAGAAATGTTGGCTTGCTATTTTAAGAAGGGGGGAAAACGAAAATAGGAGAGAAAGAAGAGAAATAACAAATGAAAGAGAGAAAGAAGAGAGATTTCGGTGGTTGAGAGAAAAAAAGAGAGTTGAGCTAGGGTTTCTTCATTTCTTAGCTTTTGAGAGAGATTTTGAAGTGGTTCAAGAAGAGAAAAAGGTAGAGGAAGAGAAGAGCTTCTATTAGAGCCAAAGATCTATTCATTTGATGAAGAATCAAGGTAAGATCATTTTAAATCTTTTGAATTTTTGGAAGGATTTTAATTCATGGAGTTTAGAAAATGCATGGGTTTAAGTATTCTAGCACCAATTTTAGTGATTGTGTTTTGTGGGATTTTCAATTAAAAACTCTATTGAGTGGGATTTTTGTTATTGTAGAAGGAAATCAAGAAAGGTAAGAGAATCAAGAGTAGAGACTTTTTGAGCAAGTTTGTTGGGACCCCGCCCTCGTGGTTCACGTGTCTGACATCCTAAGTCACATTCGAACGCATGCTCCACAAGGGTGGCGATCCCCTACTAGGACAAATATCAAAACAACGCTCTTATTCTATTTCAGGACAGATTTATTTAGGGAAAACCTCAAACTTATAGCGCATATCTTAAGGCAAATAGTACAACTATCATTTGGGATATCAGATTAATACCATCTTAGGATGGTTTGAAGGAAGACTCCGAGGTCTACAAATTCTATGAAGACCTTGAAGGTGGATTCTATCATCTGAAGGGTAAAAAATGGAGCAGATGATAGCATCAGATGAATAATAAAGGCAGACGAAGCAAAGTGACAGACGAAACAAAAGACAGACGAAGCAAAGTGACAGACGAAGCAAAGTGACAGACGAAACAAAAGATAGACGAAGCAAAATGACAGACGAAACAAAAGATAGACGAAGCAGAATGGTCTACTTAAGACGAAGTAAAAGTCAACCTAAGACGAATGATGTCATCCCAGATAATATGAAGTCATCCCAGACGATACCTCTCTTAAGACAAAGCATCTTTACAGACGATACAACTCTTAAGACGAATGACATCATTACCGATGATATGTCTCTTAAGACGAAGAGTCTTTATAGACAATACATTCCTTAAGATGAATGAAGTCATCGCAAACGATACGTCGTCATTATAGATGATACGTCTTTTAAGATGAAGCATCTTTACAAATGATACATCTCTTAAGATGAATGACGTCATCACAGATGATATCACATCATTATAAATGATACGTCTCTTAAGACAAAGCTTCTTTATAGATGATACATCTCTTAAAACAAATTGCGTCATCATAGACGATATGACGTCATTACAAACGATACATCTCTTAAGACAAATGATGTCATCACAGACGATAGACCTCTTAAGACGAAGTGTCTTTACAGACGACACCAAGGTATACTCCTAAGTATAAACATCTCCCCTTCTAAGGACCATAAATTATGACTTATAAGTCCAAAAATTCTACACTATATACCGTTGGAAAGCTAAAAAAGAGACCTGCAATTTTCTAGAAGGCACATTTGCCTATATCAGCCTGAATTAATTTAGACCTTCCCTTGAAGTCCGAACATGAACTTTTCCCTTATAAAACTTAAGACGTAATGTACAAACTTAAAAGAGATTCATGGTAAAAAATGCAGTTATATTTCATTTGCATCAAAAGATAAGAGTTTTACAAAGCTTTAGTGGGTGTTTCAAGCCGTAAATACATTAATACTTTAAAGTTCTAAAATACAGAAGGTACATAATTCATGATTTGCTCAAAATACAACTAAAGCCTCTCTTTACAAAATTTGCTTCAAATACAAAATATACAAAAATTGGAGTGATGCCTTGACCCTTGTCTACTCGATATCTTACTCATCACCTAGATGTGGGGGAGGAAAAGGGGGTGAGCTTAAGCTCATGGGTAACAATTTATAATTGGTAATAAACAAAACCATTTATGAAGTCTTTTTCAATGCAGAAATTTACATTATTGCAAATTATGTATGCATCGCTTTTGGCAATTTATTATGAAGACATAAGCATATCAAAATGGTTCAGGTGGATCCAAAACAGAACATACTACGCATTTCTACATAATGGTCTTAAATAGTTGTGAACTTATAAAAGTCCTTGAAGGAGCTTCAGGCACTTACGGGCAGGTGGAAGAAACCTTTTTGTCAAAGTACACTTGACTTAACTTAGGGGACCACCACAAACCCATATAATATATATTTCTATAACTGTAAAACATATTGCCCAAAAAGGCACATTTCGGGAACTTGATTTCTTAAGCTTGATATCTTTACAAAAATCATCCTCATATATCAAACAAAATTTATATGCAAAACATGCAGCGCATTCTCAAAACATTCAAAGAGTAATAAATGCACGTTTTTGAAGTAGTTGAAATCATTTATTTCCATTTTCTTGAAAGAAACATTGATGGCTTATTATTCAACTATAAAAAGTAACCAACCTTGAATCTCCTTGCTTGAAAGCTTGTTTAAGGATGTCTCTCCTCTTGCTCCTCTTTCCTCCCTTCAATATGAACAAAACCTCATTCAACAAGAACTCCAATTGGAAACCCAAAGAAACCCATGCATGAATTGATCCTAGAATATTTAAACCCATGCATTTTCTACGCTCTTAGAACTAAAACCTTTCTAAGACTCCAAAAGATTTAACATAAGCTTACCTTGAATCTTCACCGATTAATGAATTTCTTGACTCTAATGGAAGCTCTAATCTTCCTCTTTCTTTTTCCCTCCTTGATAACTCTCAAAATTCCTCTTGAAGGCTTGGTAAAATTAAAACCTAGCTCAACTCTCCTTTTTCTCTCAATCACCGACACTCCCTCTCTCTTCTTTTTATTTTTTTGTCTTCTCTCTCTTCTCTTCCTCTTCACCAATGTTTTTGTCTTCTAAAACACAAGCCTACAATTTCTTCTTCCCATTTTGCCTTTCCTTCAATGCTTAAAGACTTTATATCTTAATTGATGTCCCAACAACGCCCCTCATAAATCTTATCATTCTGACACTTTATTTCCCTTAACCTATAATATAATATCTTACTCACATTACCATGATAATTAACTCCAACACATTTAATCTAGCAAAACCCCAAATTAATTTAATCATGCTTATTCATAAAAAATTCAAAGGGCCAACATCGACCATAACCCAACATATAGGGTACATCTAATTGTTTCCATCATGCCCAACTACAGCTAACAAAGCACCTCTAAGAAATGTCTTTAAAAAACATCCATCAAGCCTTACTATTTTCGATAACCACTAAAAAACCATACTTCAATGTACTAAAGCCGACGTAAAACCTCTTAAACATTGACTAACCAAACTTTTTATTAAGTTCATTTTAGATGAAAAATTGGTCGTCTTTATCTACCTGCGGCAATTTTTGTATAAAAGTCTACATGTTTGCATAATATCCTTCTATTGATCCTCGTAGCATCATAATAACTTCCTATTTAGCCCTATAACATTAAGATTTAGTCACTTTCAATGCATACTTCCTTTGAAGATCATTTATAATCTTTGTAATTGGCCAATTTAGTTTCCTCTGAAACTTGTGTAAGAATTGATTTGATATCTACTTCTTACTAGCCTGCTTGTTTCCTATCCTTTCTTATAAGTATGCTTGTTTAATACAATCTTCCTTGCAGAGGTTTTTTCATTTCCAATACAACTAGCATAAACCTTAAAGGGAAAGTGTGGATCACAAACAACTTCTATTCTTACACTAGATCTCGTCATCGAAACATCATATCCATTCATAATTGCACAATTTCTGATTGCCTCCCTAAACAGAACCTCATCCATAAACTTCACGCCAACTTCAAACCAAAGATCTTTCGTATCAACTTTTAGATTAAAAACAACAAATTTCTTCCTTTTGTCAAAGGCCTCACACCCACTATTATCACTACATATTGGTAACTGAAATTTGATATCACTGTCCCCATACTCACTAGACCAACCCAATGAAATTTCCACTTCTTTTTGTGAATTGTTTGAAGGATTTCGCTCTTCATTACTACATTCTCCACTACTTCCAACCCCATCCACAATACCATCACATTCAAGCACACTACCTACCTTCTTCCCATATTTCTTCTCAGTAGCTTTTGTAATAACATATTTCCATCATCAATTTCATAAACTTCATCATCACCTATATCATTTTTCATATTCACTCATCTTCATATCAATAAAATCTTCATTATCTTGTTCCACCTAAACTTGGAATAACCACTCTTCATTACTAGTATCATAATCAATTTCTTCACCATCACTTGCAGGATTATCATAACCATGCTCATAATAGGTTTCAACATTTAGTTCTTCAATTCTTCTATGAATTAAAGCATTGAAAAAATTTCCTTATCATGATGTAAGCTCAACTCTTTCAAGCATCTCATTGACTCTTCTAGAAATTTGTACAATATGGATACAACTCTATGTTTTTTATCTTCCAATTCTCCTTTTAGTACTAACATACTAATTTCATCAACACCAATATCCCTCTTCCGTTTAATCTTAACTCCAACATATTTGTTGTTTTAATTTCTTTCCAATACCCCACCAAAATGAAACTTAAAAGTTACCATATGTATTATAAAGAATTTTACTATTCGTTCCTAACAAATCAAAATTGCAAACACCTCATCAAACCAAATCCATAACATGCTCTTTCTAAGGATTTTATTGTCACAACTTTTTTATAGAACAAGTCATCATTGTGTGAAGCAAAAAGAAAATTAAATTAAACAGGTTATAGAATTTGGTAGAGAGAATATCAAAATACTAGAATTTAATATAGAGAGAACAAAATGTGCAATTTAATAAATAAATAGTTGAAACCTCTGTCATCTTAACTCTTTAGTTCACCTACTATAGTTTAAATAACAAGAATTTGGAAGCCACCCTATAGCTAATTAAGGAGACGATTTCGAATAACTACTAATAGAAATTAAGTAGGGAAAAAACATAAACTACTCAAGTAAAAGCACTAATAAGGAAAATTAAAGGCCTGGCTCGAGCAATAAGAATAACATAAGCATTTTTTTTAAGGATTTAATAACCATCATTGAAAAAAGTCATAAAACATCCTTTAAAAAGGGTAAACCATAAAGTAATATATAATGAAAACTAGATGTATAGAAAATTTCAATTAAGAACCAAAAGTGTTGGGCCTCATTTCCGGAGTCCAACTATAGCTCTGATACCAAAAAAATGCTAGACCCAGGTCTCGATCCCAATCCTAAGGTTCAATTCAAGGCAGTCAGGTAAGGATGGTACGAAAGAAAAGTCGAAAGCATTCGATTTGTAAGGAATTTCAGCGTGGCAGCAGAGATGAGTTCGTCACGGTGACACAATTGTTTCACCGCGGCAAAACCATGGAGTTATCTCTATAGACCCTTCAGGAGAAGTTCATCGTGAAAGACTTCTAACTTCTCCACGGTGAAGTCCCTGAATTAAAGCCAAGCACCATCAGGATAATTACGCCGCCACAAACTTTGGCTTCGCCACAGCGAACTCCCGAGATCCTGCACGAAAACCCCTCAGGAAAATTTCACCATGACCAAGTTAGAAGGTTTAACATAAAAATCCCCCGTCTGGAAAGGTTCACCGTGGCGAACTCTGACCCTCACCGCATCGAAACCCTCAGACAAAACCCAAATCCCAACAATCAATCAATACAAAACTTACACATACACATACAATTCCAACAATAATTAATCATCAACTCAACTAAAGGACATATACCAACATACTCAAAAGAGCATCTTCAATTCTTAATCTCATTTCTGAATCAACAAAGTTAAGTCTAGATTTAGTTACATATCAACTCACATCAATAACTTGAAACACAATACAACTGGATGCTTAATGCTTGATATGCCTATAAATCTACCCAAAGGTATAGTTACTAACTTAATTACAAAAGATCTCTAACTATCTTGAAGTTTCCAACGCCTTGCAAGGATCAACAATCTTCTCGTCCTACACCTGAGGATTGAAAAAAATGATGGGTTGAGCTACTGAGCTTAGTGGCTAATATATTTATAGCTAGTGATAATGAGTCATGCATCGAACATATATATGTGTATATATGTATATCTCATTGATTTAGTAATCAAATTCTCCACAGTTCTATTTCAAAGACTCATAGTTCAAGATATTATCACACAAAGCTCATCATGTAACACATAACCATCAACTTAACATTTCATTGTGCATCATGTTCAACAAATCAAAATGCAATGCACAAACAAATGGCTCGAGGGTCCTATGTGATACAGGAGCATTTAGTTTAGATTCCTAGTTAATATTGGATTTCTTACTATTTTGTACTTCTTAAGTTATTTGGATTCCTAGTTATTATAGGATTAGCATATTATTTCTTAATTAGTATTTCCTTTTTCTA
>JANSVA010000007.1:6984739-7010792 GCA_025504915.1 Erythroxylum reticulatum
TGAAGGTGATGAGACAAATGAGTTAAGATTTAAGAGTTTAATGAAATCATTTTGGTAGCTGAATGGTTATGCTCAGAACATTCCAAGTTTACATAGTGTAAAACTTCAAGTCTTCTATAAGGGAAAATTTGTGTCTAATTTTAGGGTAAAATATGGTTTTATCTAGGATGAATTTGACAAGTTCAATTCATGAAAGTTGTAGCTTATTTTTCTAGCTTTCCAGCGTTATAAAGTATGAAGTTTCTGGATATTGGAGTAAGAAGTTATGATCCTTATAAGGGGTGATACTCAAGAGTATAGTTTGTATGATCCGATGATGTCATAGGGTGCTTTATCTTATGAAGATGCTTTGTCTGCTGAAGACGTATTGTCTTATGGAGACGCTTCATCTAGTGATGACGTGTCATCTTGTGAGGACGCTTCGTCTTATGAAGACGTTTTGTCTTGTGAGGACGTATCGTCTTATGAAGACACTTCGTCTGGTGATGATGTGTCGTCTTGTGAGGACGCTTCGTCTATTGAGGATGTATCATCTTATGAAGATGTTTTGTTTAGTGATGATGTGTCGTCTGACGATGACTCATCGTCTTATAAGGACACTTCGTTTGGTGAGGGCACTTCGTCTGATGATGTCATATCGTCTAGTGATGACATCATATCATCTGGTGCGCTGTTCATTTGATGCTATCATCTGGTCTCATTTTTGACCCTATAGACGATCGAATTTCACTTTGGATTCTTCATGAATGTTGTATATCTAGAATTTTTCTTTCAAACCGTATAATAATGACCTCAATATGAGGGTTTTCGAGAAAGTTATGCCAATTCTCCCAAGAGAGGTACAATGTGATTGAGGACATAAACACGCTTGATTCTTTTGGCCATAACTTCATAACTCGACCTCCAAATTAAGTGATTATTAAAGCATTAGATTCCTGACACATTTTACTACCTACCTATGAAATTTTTAGCTTTTAATGTTGATTATAAAGAGATTTATGGAAGGAATATGATGGATTGGTTGGAAGAGTATAATTGGGTTATGAACATACTTGGATTTTAGGCATATCTTGAGCTATAGAGCTCCAAATGAGGTGGTTCTTGTTTCAAAATAAACAAAAGGATGAGAGTTACAATTGTTTTGAAGAATTCATTTTGTGTTTTAGTGTTTAACTGGTGTGGGCACATCACCCTTATGGGACGATGGCTAATGAGGAGTCATTAAAATAACCCTACAAGGAAGCCCGCTCACGCTTTATGACTCCGGGTTGTTGGACTCCATAAACTACATAATATTAGGCTCACGTTCTCATGAATCCAATGTTGGGCTCTAGAATCAAGGTCTAACATTTTTGGTCTCAGAGCGCACCTAAGTTTTGGTCCAAGTGTACGACTAGTTTTAGAAACGGAATGAACATGCAGTATTTGTAAATGAACAACTTGCGATGTTTTAAATTGTTGTACATGATCTGAAACTGTTTTGCATGAACTAAAGATTTTCAATCGTTGTAAATTAAAGGAGTGATTATGTCACCTCCACAAAGAACTCGAGGAGCTCTGACTTGATCTGGCTCTCACCAAGGGAGCACGAATAAATCCTATGTCCCACAAGATGTAGGGACACATTCTGCTTTGATTTTGAGGCACTTAATAGGCAACAAGAAGTGCCTCCACCGCCTCCTCTGATGCCTCAAGCAAACCCCATGGATCTACGGTTCTTTCAAGCCTTTGCTCAGGCTTTCTTATATTCCATGGGCCAAGGGTCTCAAGTTCTAATGCAAGCTTCAGTGGAGAGGATTGAACAGTATGATAAGCTCTGCAAGTATGGAAGCTGTAGATTTCAATAGGACTACAAATCCCGAAGAGGCTGAAGCATGGATGAAGAGGACAGAGAGAGTCCTAATTCAGATGAAGTGCTCTGATGAAGAGAAACTGGACTATGCAGTCAGCTTATTACAGGGGGATGAACTCCACTAGTGGGAATCAGTGCCTCATAGTCAGATTATGCCTCCGGTACTGTTATGGAGAGATTTTATGGAAGTCTTCAGGAAGAAATACCTTTCGAGGGTTTATCTACAAGAGAAGGCTAGGGAGTTTCTAAATATCACATAGAGGGATATGAGTGTGAGTCAATATGAGATGAAGTTCACCGGTCAATATGGTTACCAATGAGGAGGATAAGTGTCGCAAGTTTGATGGAGGACTTCATTTGGGGATCAAAGAGAAAGTCTTGATCCATAGCTTCTGTGATTACCAACAGTTAGTAGATGCTGCACTCTAGGCTGAGAAACTGGAAAATATAAAGAATGAAGTGAGTAGGAAGAGGAAGAACCGGGAGCAATCTTCTAAGAAGGGAATGAGTGCTTCAATCCCTGAGAGGAGTACAAGGAGTTACTGTATGCAAAGTGAAGTGAGAAGTAGTGGCCTTGCCAAGAACAACCAGGCATGGACAGTTTCACGACAAGCCTCTAATGTGGGAGGCACTGGAAAGTCAGGGAGCAGCAGATATACAAACCCTCAATGTGAGTATTGTGGGAAACTTCACAAAGGAGAGTGCTTTAAGTTACCTGGAGCATGTTTCCGATGTGGAGAGAAGGGAAACAAGATCAAGGATTGTCCCCAAGCAATAAGGCAAGAGGGGTCGCAGTTGCAAGCCCCAAGGAGAGCAAAAACAGGAGAGACTAGGTCAGTTACTAAGGTGGGCAGTTCTGGGGATGCAAGGAAGGTTGTTCCTCTAGGAAGGTCAAGAGGTCAGGCTCAGGCTTAGGCTTAGGCTTAGGCAAGGGTGTTCTCCATGACCAGAGAGGAAGCTGCAGCCACACCTAAAGTTGTTACTAGTATAGCTCAATTATCTAGTTCTGAAGTATATGTTTTGATTGATTTTAGCTCCATGCATTCATTTGTTTCTGCAAGCATGGTTTTGCATTAATTAGATAGTCCCTTGATGGTTAGCACTCCTCTAGGAAGGAATGTAATAATAAGTCAAGTGTATAGAGACCGTGAACTAGTTATTAAGGGTGCTAGACTAGTAGTGAACTTACTACCTATAGAACTAAAAGGCTTAGATGTCATACTTGGAATGGATGTTATGGAGAAGTATCATGTGAAGTTAGATTATGGCCTCCAGGAGGTGGAATTTGATTTGGGAAATGGTAAGAAGGTGATTTTTAGAGGGGACAAGAAAAGATCATCACTAAGAATTATTTCGGCTTTGCTAGCTGACAGAATGATGGGAAAGGGATGTGAAACCTTCTTGGCATATGTTGTGGACACTGATGTGAATGAAGGGAAGTTAAAGGATTTTCCAGTTGCGATGGAATTTCCAGATGTGATTCCAGAAGATTTGCCTAGTTTGCCACTGGTGAGGGAAATTGAGTTTGCCATCGACTTGGTTCCCGGAACTGTACCCATTTCTATACCACCCTATAGGATGGCTCCAGTTGAGCTGAAGGAGCTGTTGGAAGAACTGTTAGAGAAGGGA
Organism: Erythroxylum reticulatum; assembly: GCA_025504915.1. Taxonomy (NCBI): domain Eukaryota; kingdom Viridiplantae; phylum Streptophyta; class Magnoliopsida; order Malpighiales; family Erythroxylaceae; genus Erythroxylum; species Erythroxylum reticulatum. The sequence continues at coordinate 6,988,221 of JANSVA010000007.1, forward strand.
TATGTAAGATTGAGTTCATCACCATGGGGAGCGTCAGTTTTGTTTTTTAAGAAGAAGGATGGGACATGGCGTATGTGCATTGATTACAGGAGACTCAACAAGGTGATTGTAAAGAACAAGTACCCTCTGCCACTAATTGACGATTTGTTTGACCATTTGCAGGAAGAAAAGGTCTTTTCCAAAATTTACCTCAGGTCAGGCTATCATTAGCTCAGAATCAAGGAGTTTGATGTAAGCAAGACAACCTTTAGGACTCGTTATGGGCATTACGAGTTCCTAGTCATGCCATTCAGATTGACCAATGCTTCGGCTGCATTTATGGATTTTATGAATAGGGTCTTCAAGGAGTATCTGGATCAGTTTGTTATAGTGTTTATCAATCACATTCTGGTTTATTCCAAGAGTGAAGAGGAACATGAGGAGCACCTCAGGATAGTATTGCAAATACTGAGAGAGAAGGAACTTTATGTCAAATTCAGTAAATGTGAATTCTGGCTTCACGAAGTAATTTTCCTTGGACATGTGATATCGAAAAATGGTGTGCAAGTTGATCTAAAGAAAATTGAAGCAGTGGTGAATTGGCATGCACCGAAGATAGTGACAAAAGTGAGGAGTTTTTTGGGATTGCTAGGCTATTATAGGAAGTTTGTGGAAGGATTTTCCATGATAGCTTCTCCGATGACTGAGTTGTTGAGGAAGAATCAGAAGTTTACTTGGAGTAATGAATGTCAAAAGAGCTTTGAGGAATTTAAGCACAGATTGACAAGTGCTCCAATCCTGACCTTGCCTATGGGAGATGAAGGTTATACAGTTTACAGTGATGCTTCAAGGAAGGGTTTGGGTTGTGTGTTGATGCAAGAAGACAAGGTGATAGCTTATGCCTCATAGCAGCTAAAACCTTATAAACTGAATTACCCAACTCATGATCTGAAATTGGCAGCAATAATTTTTACTCTGAAGAATTGGAGACATTATCTATATGGGGTTCAGATGAAGATTTTTACAGATCATAAAAGTCTCAAGTATTTGTTGAGCCAAAAAGAGCTAAATTTGAGATAAAGAAGCTAGATTGAATTGCTCAAGGATTATGACTTGTTGATTGAGTACCATCCAGAAAAGGCAAATGTAATGGTGGATGCTTTGAGTAGGAAATCATCAATAGCCCATGTTCAAAGAGTTCATCTGCCGTTATTGGAAGAAATGGATAAGCTTAGGATAAGCTTGAAAAAGGAGGAACCAAATTATAATCTTGCTAATTTCAGAGTCAGACCGATACTTAGGAAAAAAGTTAAGGAGTTACAAGCACAAGATGCAGAATTGAGTAAGCTCTGAGAAGAAATCTAGAATGGCAAGAAATCTGAAGTGGTAGTGAGGGATGATGGACTTATGGTTGTTGAAAATAGACTTTGTATTCCGAATGTCAAGGAAGTAAAGGTTGAGATACTGGATGAGGCACACAATACGCCTTATGCCATATATCCAGGTAGCACCAGAATGTATAAAGATTTGAAAGAGCATTTCTGGTGGAAAGGCAAAAGAAGGGATATAGCAGAATATGCAAGCAAGTGTCTAGTGTATCAGTAAGTCAAGGCTGAACACCAGGCACCTTCAGGCAAGTTAAGGCCATTGTCCATTCCTAAATGGAAGTGGCAAAGAGTAACTGGGGATTTTCAAATAGGTTATGGGTCATTGTTGATAGGTTGATGAAGTCAACTCATTTTCTGGCAATTAAGCAGTTTGATTCTTTGTATGTAATAGCTAATAAGTATATTGATGAGATAGTGAGACTACATGGGATTCCAGATTCTATAGTTTCTATCAGGGATCCTCGGTTTACTTCGAGATTCTAGGGAAGCATTTAAGAGACTTTAGGAACCAAGTTGAAATTTAGCACTACTTTTCATCCTTAAACAGATGACCAATCTGAGAGGACCATTAGGACTCTTGAAGAAATGCTCAGGGCATGTGTGATGGATTTTAAAGGAGCTTGGGATGAGCATTTGCCATTGGTCAAATTTTCTTATAATAATTCATATCATTCAAGCATTTAGATGGCTCCTTATGAAGCACTGTATGGAAGGAGATGGAGAACTCCGATATATTGGGATGAAGAAGGAGAGAACAAACTGATAGGGCCAGAGTTACTTCAGATGACAGTCAATAAGGTTAATTTGGTTAAGCAATAGCTTAAGTTAGCACAGGATAGAATGAAAAGTTATACTGATGCACACTAGAATGAAATGGAGTATAAAGTCGGTGAGAAAGTCTTCCTTAACACATCTCCTTAGAAAGGAGTCATGAGGTTTAGCAAGAAAGGCAAGTTGAGTCCGAGATATGTGGGTCCTTATGAGAATATAGAGAGGATCGGACTGCTAGTCTATAAGTTGGCACTACCACCAGAATTGTCACAGATACATAATGTCTTCCATGTGTGCATGTTAAGGAGGTATAGAGAAGATCCCTCCCACATCATTCAGACCACTGATGTTCGGTTAAGAGATGATCTGAGTTATGAGGAGATTCCAATGGAGATCTTGGACACTAAGGAGAGGTCCTCAGGAATAAGACAGTTCAGCTAGTCAAAGTCTTGTGGAGAAACCATTATGTGGAAGAGGCCACATGGGAACCTTTGGAAGCCATAAAAGAGAAGTACCCATACCTCTTCAATGATTTAGGTAAGAATTTCGAGGACAAAATTCTTTTAAGAGGGGGAGAAATGTTGGCCCCCTGAATTTTTTTCTTGATGAATAAGCATGATTAGATTAATTTTGAGGTCTTGCTAGATTAATTTGTGTTGGAATTAATTAGCATGTTAATTTGAGTAAGATAATATGATATAGGTTAAGACAATTAAAGTGTTAAGGGGGTAAGTTGCATGAGGGGCATTTTTGGAAGATTTCTTAAGTGGGAAAGCTTTAAGGCCTTAAAGGAGGGACAAAATGGGAAGAAGGAATTGTTGGCTTTAGAAAAGAAAATTTGATAGTTGGCATTTTAGAAGAAGCTAGAAATGTGAAAGAGAAAAGAGAGAAGAGAGAAACATGAAAAAGAGAGAAAGAAGAGAAAAGAAGGAAGGTTAACTAGGTTTCAATTTTTCTTTTTTCTAAAGAGGGATTTTGAGAGTGATCAAGAAGGGAAAAAGGAAGAGGAAGATTAGAGCTTCCATTAGAGCCAAGAAACTCGTTGTTTGGTGAAGATTCAAGGTAAGTTGATGTTTTAATATTTGGATTTTTGAAAGGGATTTGGTTCAAAGAGCTTAGAAAATGCATGGGTATAAGTATTCTAGGGTCAATCTCATACTTATGGTTCTTTAGGTTTTCCAATAGGAATTCATTTTTAAATGGGATTTTGTTAATGTTGAAGGGAGGCAAAAGAGGTAAGAGGAGCAAGAGGAGAGACCTCTTTGAGCAAGTTTTCAAACAAGGAAACTAAGGTGAGTTACATTTTTATAATTGAATAATAAGCCCTCAATGTTTCTTTCAAGAAAAAAGAAACAAATGTTTTCAACTACTTTTAAAATGTGCATTCATTCTTCTTTAAATCCTTTGAAAAAGTGCTACATGTTGTGTATATGATTTTAGTGGATGTACTACGAGATAAAAATGGAAATAATTTTTTAAAGAATAACAAGTGTATGGAATCAAGTTTTCAAAAACGTGTCATATGGGCAAAATGTTTTCAGTTCATGAATTACATGTTATATGGGTTTGGTTTAGTCCATTCAATAATGTCACATGCACGTTGACCAAGTTAAAGGCTTCTCCTGCCTGCTTGCTAGTGGCATGAAGCTCCTTCATAGACTCCCTCAAATTTACGACTACACAGGACCATTTTGTGGAATTGTGTAGTTCGTCATGTTTATGGATCTGTCCAAACCATTATGATGTGTGTGTCTTTACATGTGTTGTCAAGTTTGATGATTGTTTGAATTATGCAAGTTGATAAATTTATGTTATGTGGATTTTCATGAAAATTGTTATGATCACGAGTGTTTTCAAGAGTTTTTGCTTGTTACTGATTATAAAACTGTTTTCCGTGAGTTTTAAGCTCACCCCCATTCCTCCCCATCTATAGGCGATGAACAAGATATGGAGTGATCAAGTCGAGAGTCAAGGCATCACTCCAATTTGAATATTTTGTTCTTTTGAAGTTAGATTATGTAAAACGAGGCTTAGTCACATTTTAAGAAACTATTGATTCTGTAAAGTTGGTATTTTTGGATTATGATACAGGTGGCTTCAAATGCCCACTAAAGCATTGTAAAAATTTTATTCTTTTGATGTAAATGAAGTGTTATTGATGCTTGGATGATGTGAGTTGAAATTAGATATACGTGAAGAAGCAATCAACTTGAGTTGATGATTTTGGAACATAAATCGTTGATATATATATATATATATACGCATAAGCGGGATACTATGGAAAGGAAGATAGGAATTATAACTAATCAAATGTAGTTGAAGGTGATGAGACAAATGAGTTGAGATTTAAGAGTTTAATAAAAATATTTTGGTAGCTGAATGGTTATGCTGAGAACATTCCAAGTTTGTATAGTACAAAATTTTGTCTTCTATAAGGGAAAATTCGTGTTCTGAATTTAGGGAAAAATCTGGATTGATCTAGGATGAATTTGATAAGTTGTCTTCATGAAAGTTTTAGCTTGTCTTTTTGGCTTTCCAACGCTATAAAGTATGAAATTTTTGGATATCGGAGTTAAAAGTTATGGTCCTTATAAGTGGAGACGCTCAACAGTATAGGACGGATCGTCTGGTGATGACGTGTCATCTGGTGAGGACGCTTCATCTGGTGAGGACGTATCGTCTGGTGAGGACACGTCTTCTAGTAAGGACATATCATCTAGTGAGGACACTTCGTCTGGTGATGACGTATCGTCTAATGACGTCATATTGTTTGGTACACTGTTCATCTGATCCTATCGTCTAGTCACATTTTTTGACCTTGTATACGATCGAATTTCACTTTGGAGTCTTCATAGAATTGTAGATATAGAAGTTCTCTTTCAAACCGTCTAATAATGACCCCAATAAGAGATTTTCAAAGAAAGTTATGTCAATTCCCCTAATAAAGGTGCAATATGATTGAGGACATAAATATACTTGATTATTTTGGCCATAACTTCATCACTTGACCTCCAAATGAAGTGATTCTTCAAGGAATAGATTCCAAATACATTTTTCTACCTCTAATTAAACATTGGTAACTTTTTATGAAGATTTGAAAAATATTGATGTAAAGAACACGAGAGATTGGTTGGAAGAGCATAACCGAGTTATGAACATAATTGAATTTTTAGGCATATCTTAAGCTATAGAGCTACAAATGAGGTGGTTCTTATTTTAAAATAAACAAGAGGCAGAGAGCTACAATTATTTTGAAGAAGTTAAATTGTGATTCCTGTTTGAAGTTTCCCAAAAATCTGTTCTGAAGTTAAAGAAATGTGTTTGCTCACGTTTTATGATTTCGAATGTTGGGCTCCGAAAGCAGGGTCCAACAATATCCCATCTCATTAATCCTATGACTAGGGAAAGTTTAGATACTAACATAATTACACTTGATAGAAATCTCATTATCATGATCTCAGCATGATTTCCTTCATGTTATGTTTTGTATCAAGGACTTCATTAAATCAATTTATGATCAACATTAAATCTATAAATGTATGAACATCGAAATAAAGAAAAATGCCTTTAATAATCATAAAATGATTTGTAGAATCAGTGATAAAGGTGATTGCCTTTAGAGAACTTCTCTAACATACATAAACTATGATGAATGTAAAAACAAGTTTCATAACTCAAACTTGAGCTCTCATACACAAACCGTATGAAGTATATACTAATCCGAAAGGATCACTTATACAATTGATGGCAATACATTGAAACCACAAAAAGTGAACCTTCCAAGCCAAGCCAACATCTACCTCATATTCAACATACTCAAGTAACCCATTCAATACAACTTAAGGAGGATGCATTAAGTATGAATAACCTTTCAAACCATATACAAACTTCTTCCTTGATACATTTATTTAAACATTTTTTCTTTTTCTTTTTCTTTCTCTCTCTTTCTCTTTTTTTCCTTTTCTTTTTCTTTTTCTTTTCTTTTCCTTTCTCTTATAAAAATTAAATAAACTACATCAACATGGGCATTTCAATGATAAGGCATAAAATAACATCTTAACATTATAACCAACCCACACATATGCATACCCCCACACTTACATTTTTATATATCCACAAACTCAACAATCAACAAATGTTCCAGTAGCTTTAAGGCTTGGGAAGGACATTTGGTTAGGTTAAAGCATGTAATATGGCTAATACATAAAGAAAAGGTAAATAAAGCTTAAGGGGACTTATAAAAAGGGAAAAATCATATAATAGGTAAACTATTTGGCTAATGTAGTTCGGAAAAGCAAAGAATGCCTAATCATATCCATGTTAATGCATTGATAAAAATGTGGTCTCGAATAGAATTTCCAGGCAAAATCAGGATATACATGTCATGAAGGTCACACATTATCAAAAGACGATGAGGCTAATATAAATGTGTCAGCCTAATAAGGCTTAAAATCTCACTGGCTTTGTCTACCACTAGTCATTACTCCTTTAAAGATAATGCACATCGACCAATCACAAAAGTAAAAGTACATGCTAAAGTTGTTACCAAATTCTCTAGTCAACTCATTCTCTAATCATGACTATATAGTCTAGAAGCAATAGAAAATGAGAAAATGTTCGTTTAATTTGTTTTATTCTTTCTCTCATTTTGATTGAAAACTTCAAACAAGTAAAACAAAGAAATTCAAAAACACACATGTATAAAAAAACTAATGCTCAAAAGTAAAGGAAAATAAATTTACTTTCCTTGGGTTACCTCCCAAGAAGCACCTTTGTTTAGGGTCGCTAGCTTGACCTCACATTTCCCTCATGTGACAAAATTATAATCTTTTAGTAACACATGCAGTTCCTCCATGTGAGCTTCTTCTAGATATGGCCTTGGTTGATAATCATTCCCATTCAGCATCTTCCCTATCCTCAGACTCTCAATCTCTACTGAGACCATGCACTTTGGAAAGATCTCGAATGTCTCTTCACCTTTTTCTTTCTCATTTAATTCCTCTAGCTTGCTAGGTAAAAGTAAAGGGTCATTCCTAATAATAAAATGGAACCTAGTATTTATCTCTGAGCTAAAAGATATGTCCTTTTTTGCTTTAAGCTCCTTCTCTACTTCTTCTACACAAGCATCTCCTTGAGTAATGCTCTCTAAATCCTTAAGCTCCTTATCACTCTATAAGGTTTCTACACTAACGTCCATTGAGTATACCTTAGGTTGATATGGCTGCTCCTCTTCCATTTGTGACTCTAGGTTGTTGATCCTCACTGCCATTTCACCCATTTAGCTTAATAAGTTTTGGTTTCTAGAAGTTATATGCCTCATTTTCTACTAGAACTATTGCAACTATTGTTGTAGGCTCTGTTGAAATTGGAGATTGTTAGCAATCACAACATTTATCAATTCTTCCAGAGATGTACCTAAGTTTTGTTGGCTCTCTACTTATTGGAAACTAGACCAAGATTGCCTTTCATCCTGCTAGAGTTGTAGAGTATTCTATTGAAGTTGTTGCATACTCTCTTGTAGCTACTGCATAACCTGTTGAAATTGAAGATGGCTAGTATTACAGGTCTTGATATAGTCATCTAAAGGAGTACTTGAGTTGTGACAAGAAGCTTTTAGTCCATATGAGAATTGTTGTGTGTCCTGTAAACTATCATAGAAGTAATTATGATGGTTATCCCATCCATTACTAAAGTTTAGCTGATTAGTCTAACCTTGGTTATAGGATTAAGCATAAAAGTTATAAAAGAAATTACTCCAATCCATATCAATTTTTTTATTTTTTAAAACATAAACATGAAATAGAAAAAAAATGAAAGGATCAGGAAATAATTGAACAGAAACCAATTACGAACAAATATATACAAAATACCAATTAAAATCACAAACTAAAACTAAAACTAAAACATTGCAGTCCCTGGCAACAACACTAAAGCTAGTCAAAATAAAAACTAGACTACTACTATAGTAGTGGTGAGTCTAGGTCGATCCTATAGAGAGTGTGTGTAAAGTTGTTGAAATGAAATTAATCGGTGATTAGGTTTAGGGGGTTTTAGGAAAAAGAAATTAAAATGAAACTAGACTAATAAAAACAAATTAAATAAAACATGGGAAATTTGATAAACGTAAGGAAGATAGGGACCTGATTCTTTGGTTCAATCTCAACCTACACCCTAATTAAACATTTTCCATGATTTTTTTGTTCTCAAACCTGCTCTACAAACTATTAATCGTGGGTTCATAATTAACCTGAGTTTTTCCTTAGGTAGTATTTAATCAAGATATGATATTTAATTAAACCTAACTACTGAATAATATAGGATACAATCTCTAGATTCAATTGGGTGGTAGCATTATGAAGTAGGGAAACCAATTAATCAAGGCAACAACCATAGATGATGTGTCATTTAACCTAGGTTATGTTATTCCTAATGATTACAAGTCATTAGTCGTTACACGTGAATTTTGTTCGAGAAGTGCTCTAAAGGCAATCACCTTTAGCACTTATTGTACAAATTATTTTATGATTAATAAAGGCATTTTTCATTATTTCAATGTTCACACATTTATGGATTTGATGTTGATATTAAATTGATTTAATGAAGTCCTTGATTCAAAACATAGCATGGAGAAAATCATAATGAGATCGTGATAATGAGATTCCTATTATGTGTAATTATGTTAGTATCTAAACTTTCCCTAGTCATAGGATTAATAATATGGGATATCATTAATCCAGATTGACTAGCACATGCTATAATCCTTGATTGGATCAAGCAGTATAACTTATAAGCTGTAGACATAAGTTGTTTAGAGTTAACATATGGATGCTTACTAAAGGTAGTAAGTTCATTGGATTGACCTACTGCGAGATAATCATATGGATATTTTATTCCAATGTCAATGATAGTCTCATCATAACAATGGTGTAAGTATTCTTTGACTTGAGGTGCTCAAAGATATCTTAGATATTCATCTCGTTCTTTGACTCCATTCATCAGTGCCCTCAGGGATTACTCATAGGGTGGTGATTAGGCACAGCTTAAGAAATTCGAAGGTAATTGAGTAGCCAATAAAAGATTCACTACTCCTGATAGAAGGAGATGATACCCACGATCTCTTATTAAGGTCATTACTCGAGAGTCTTTATCTAGAGAAGATATGTGTCATGAAGAGAGTCTTCAATGATACATAAAGTAATGAGATCCTTAGGACAAGATCTAATATCATTTGGACTAGATGTGACGTAGTTAGTCTAATAGGAGTTGACACTTTGACCATACTTTGAACTAAGTGAGGTATAGATTGTGAAAAGACGAATTGTATAGCAACATTGTATATGGAAGGTTTCGTAGTCAAACCACTCACTTTCTAGTCAATTGGGGGTTATGACATATTGCTAGATACTGCTCTTGACTTCCTTAAATTAAGTGTTAGTTCAAGTGGCCAACATAACTGGGAACTTAATGGGTGACACATATAGGAGATTTCAAGGATGAGTAAAATGGTCTTGAATGGTGATTTCAGATATGAGAGAATGTTTCAAGATTGTATCAGGATGTGATCATGGTAGAAAACGGTGCATGGAATGGATTAAAAACAAGTGTTGTTGGCTGCCAATTTGGTAATTAACTTCTCAAAACTTCCATTAATACATGTTATTCATGGTCATTAACTTCCTATAACTTCCATTAATGCATGTTATTCATGATCATTAACTTCCCATTAATGATGGGGGTTATGGGAGGCCAAAGAGGGTAGAAAATAATCATCATTTTCGTGTATCCTGTGCAAGACACAAGAAAAAGAAAAAAAAAGAAAAGTTCTTTCTTACACATACACTCTTTTTCTCTCTAACTCTCACAGGATTTCTTGTCTTTGCTAGCATAAGGAAAGAACCCTAGCCATCTCCTAGTGAGGTTTCATCCTTCTATCTTCGTGTGGAATTTCATAAGAGACGGTCTACGTTGATCGTTGTGATTTATGACAACCTAACACGAAGAAGATTAAAGACGAAGGAGATCGTCAGAAAGGTATGTAAACATATTGCATTTTATGTTTTTGTTTTCTATATCTATATGCATAAGCAGATATGGTTTTTGAGGTTTCGTTTTATTTTTTGTGTGTATATTTGTTATATATTATGTATGAGATGCATGATCGAAATCTTACAAATTTTAAATATAACAATTACAGATTATATCAAAATTCCAGCAATGGTTTACAACTAAATTCAATGAATGCATCAAAATTATCTTTTCACAATACCTATTGGGTTCATACACAAATAAATGAACAATAACGAGAATACGATTATCCATACATAAAACCCAAATCAATTAACATAGGATAACACAATCAATTTCTAATGAGAGAAAGAAACAACTAAAGCAAAGAAAGAGTGCTTAACCGGGTCATTGGTTTTGATGTTGCCTCTGAACTGGCATCGAGAAGCTGCCCCTCTATGGGTCTCCTCATGATGGAGAGCTTACCTCCATCTTTGTGCTCTCCTAAAGCTCCCAAAGTTCGCTCTCAATTCAGCCTAAAGAAAACCCACAAAAGAACCACTCTCCCTCTTCACTACTGCACCTCCTATGTTATTGTTATTTCTTATTTTCTCAATTAATTTTTAGTCCACTTCACTATTCACCTCTTAAAAACCTACCACACCTATGTAAAACGTTTGTGTTTCACAGACGATATTTGTATGAAATGCAAACATGAGACGTATGCATTTACTTCCTTACTTCTATTGTCGTTTCCTGCTTCTACACCTGCATTTTGGTGCTCCTTCCCAGCTGTGCGTCATCGTCTAGTCTTCTTTCCCATTTGCATTGTCGTTTGGTCATTTGTTGATTTCCTTCTTATGTTGTGTCGTCTTTTACATTTCTCTTCTAACTGTTGCCATTTTACTGCTCCTCCTGGTAGATTTTTTATTGTCTTCTTTTAGACTGAATTTATTTTTTTCTTCCTCTAATTTTCTTTTTCTTAATCTATGAAGACAAGTGAATATTACTCTTCAGAAAATGGCCCAATTATCATGCTTTCGACTCTAAAATCACACATGAGTCAAAGTGAGTATTTTAAGCAATTTCATGTCTTTAATTTCTATGTGTTATGAAATAATTAAACAATCAATTAAGCAGATATCGCCCACTCCATTTGACCTAGCTCTTTATTATATGAAGGATTGAATGTGTATGACCATGTGGAGATAGCTAGACAAGGAGAATAACTGAGAGAGGAAAGTGGACAGCAACTTGGACACCATTCATCATCATCTTCTTTTAGTTTTCAAGCTGAGCAACCGAGAATGGACAGTAGCTAGTTTATTCATTATTCATCTTTTGTTTCTAAGATGGAGAACCGAGATAACATTTAAGAATTCTTCATAAAATCATGTTAGAGGTGGTTCGGTTGTCAACAGTAATAAGGGCATTATTGGAGATTAATGGAGAAGGCTAGAAAAATGTAATAAACCTGCAATTCTTTTCATTTCTCTTCATTTTCCATGGAAAAAAGGTGTTTTTGGCTGATATTTAGAGACTCATGGAGAAGATGAAGGGCTAGATGTCCCGATGCTTGTTTAAAGGTGACATCGATGCTGACGAAACCAATTAAGCATATTTTTCATTATGATTGTTATTTTTACTCTCTTTATGAATTGATTGTGTTATCCTACTTATATAGATTTGGATTTGTGTATGAATGATCGTATTATCGTATAGTTTGGTTGTTTGTGTACGAATCCATAGATAAAATTTCAATATAATCCTTAAATGTTATATTTGAGATTCGTTTGTAGTGACTAATAGTTTGTAATCATTAGGGATAACATAAACTAGATTAAAGGACCCGAGCATATGTGGTTGTTGCTTAGATTAGTTGGTTTTTGTAATTCGTAATATGACTACCCAATTGATTCTAGAGATCGTATCCTAGGTTATTCGGTAGTTAGGTTTAATTAACGATCATATGTTAATTAAACATGACCTAAGAGAAAACTCGGGTTAATAGATCATATCATTAACCCTACGATTAAGAGTTCACAGAGAGGTTTGAGAACAACAAATTAATGAAATATGTTTAATTAAGGTGTAGGCTAAGATAGAACCGAAGAATCAGATTCCCAACAAATTCAGCACTTCCATTATTTTTGCATATTTTCTTTAATTTGTTTTCATCAATTTAGTTTTACTTTATTTTGTTAGATAAACCATCTAAACCCCCTTTAAATCTAAATACCATTTAATTTCATTTCAACAACTTTACACACTCTCTATGACGTCAACTTAGACTCACCACTGTTACAGTGGTAGGTCTAATTTACTTTGAATAGCATTACGATGTCCTATCAATTAGGTTGGACCAGATAAGCTAGTTCGACTAGGTTAAACATAAATACGACTAATTTTCAGTTCGATTTTTACTTTTGACCACTGTTAGTAAAAATTGACCAGTTAAATAATAAATGGTTGGTTTCTGAACCGTTACCCTCTGAACCATGAACCATCTTACTAAGAACAAGAAGGAAAGAAAGAGTAGATGCTCAGACCAGCCACTTCGTCTAGATTTTGAAAGTTTGAATGTAGAGGATTTGACGGAAATGAAAATGAAAAACCCCATTTTAGATAAAATAAAGACATAGAAAATCAAATCCAAATGAACAACCATATTAAGGAAAAGAAGAAGCATTTACTTTGATGTATGATGAAAGAGAAAAAGAAGAAAAAGAGAGAGAAAGAGAACCACCCATTCACACATCATTAAAGGCATTAAGTTTTCTTTTGCTTTTCTCTACAAATGTACGTATTATCTCCAACTCAAACCTCTAAAATCAAAATAAACCGAATTTTAATCATAAAATGAGGCATTTGGGTTGCGAGTAATCATACAATGAAGCAAAGCACAAACCCAACAACAACTAAAGACAATGGTAAAGGTGATAGATTTGCATCATTTTGCACAAACTTAGAAAGAAGTGAGAACAACATACTATTAGCATACTCAAGACAAAGGGTGAGATTTTAATCTAGACCATGCATACGATAATGACAAAGATTGAGTGTGAAGAGTAGAAAGATGAAGCAAAAAGGCGAAAATAGTGATAAAAAAAATTAAGGAGTAGAAAGAAGAAGATAACAGTTGTCTACAATTGTTCTTGAAAGTTGATATACAGTAACAAAACATTGAAGTTGTTCTTGAAAGTTAGGAATACAGTAACAAAATAACTTTATACGTCTTATAGGATTTGCTAAGATTTGCTAATGGCAGTAGCAATTTGACCACTAAATTTTTTTCAAAGAGACGTGAAACTAAAAGCTGAAAAATGAATTGTTAATATATATATAACAAAAAGATGACACAATATAAAATTTAATACATGAGTTATAGACAAATTTTAAATTTTACATATCAAATTAAGACCTTTAAGAATATTAAATTATAACGAAATTATTTACTTCTTTAAAAAATTAATATTTACATGTTATTTTCAGGATATATCTGTTATTAACAGGCAAACAGTAAAATCAATTCTTTTCAAATTTTATATTCTTTAGAAAAACTAATATTTACAGGTGATGTTTAGGATATAAATCTATTTAAAAAAAGACAAACATTAAGATCAATTCATTAATTAATAAATCGATTCATTTTTTATGACAAGAGTTATTATTATTAAAATAAATTAAACGAAACTGAAAATTTGATTAATTCAAAATTTGTACTTCTTATTTATTATCTATCAGTTTTATAGCGGTTTAATACCATTTTAACTTTTAAACTTTTAAAAAAAAATTATTGATTTGATATCTAGTTCAATTTTTAAAACATAGATGAAATGACACAAAAGTATATTGGAGATTTTGTCCTAGAATTTTAGTGAAGAATATTAATTGAGTATTTTTGTGGCTTGTCAAAGTAAGAATAATAAGAAATAGGCCCAATCCGCTTTGTTTATAAAAAAAAGAGTGGCATTGGAGAGCCGAGAGGGATATGGGAAATCCTAGTGTCTCCTTGAGGTTGGGTATCCTGGTCTCCCTCTCTCTAACAACATGTTATTGTTATTCCTCCCAAAGGCCACCACTTACACCCCCCAAAGCCACGCCCTCCGATTTGCTCTCTCTCCTTGGCTCCACCTCCCAATCCTCTAAAGTCAACCCTCTTATCTCTCACCAACTCCAATCTTGCTTCAGATTCCTCGTCCCCTTCACTCCTACCAACCATTTTCAACGTGCCAGACGCGGTCTTTGTGTGTCGGACGAGAATGAGCTCATTTGGCGGCCGCCTCAGCCCGTTCTCGACCTGGCTCGCCTTGCCTTCGATTCTGGTGGCGATCCCGATGCCATTCATCGAGCTCTGGACCCCACCATCCTTCCTGTATCTTCTTCTTCTTTTTCTTCTTCTTCATGTATATGAGTGGACCGTCATTAATGCGTGTTTTGTCTTGTTTGATTTTATAGGTACCTGACGCTGAAGGGTCCAAAGAGAATCGATGTCAACTTACTAGGACACCTTATGGCAGGCGCTTTATAAGTCAGGTCTGGGTCTCTTAGACTCTTACTGTCTAACCTCTATTATTATCAGTATTATTTTTGTTAAATCCCTCCACAAGTAACTTACTATAATTCCTGGCTTGCAGGAATTGAATTCTTACTTAGAGTTTTTGTTTAAATTAATCGGTGCTCGGGGCCCTGCAGTTGGGTTGAATGTATCCTTAAATAGATATGATTTATTTCACGGTCACCTTTTCCTTGCTAGAGAAACTGCAAGGCTTGGTATACTGTAAGCTTCTCTTCTAACTTTCCATAAAATTTTCTGAGGCATGTTGAATGTTCTTGGTCCTTGTTATCTGTGTAATTAATGACTTTTTGGATTGACCTAGAAGTGGGTTTTCTGTTTATTATGCTACTTAATTATTATCTGTTTTTCATACTTGATAAATTGCAGGTTCCATGCAAAAGAGTACCCAGCTTATGACAAAGATGTTTTCCCCTATAATATGGGTTATTGCCAGATAGGTAATCTTAACTTCACTTCCTGTTATGAACTCTCTGTAGCACCAATTCATCCCTGCATGTGTTCCCCTATGTGTAATAAACTCCCAAAGTCCTTCCAAACCCTCAAAGTCATTATGTCAAGTTGTTATATCGGGTCTAACTAAACTATGGTCTATGAACACTATCTGATTGAAGACACTTCAGTTGTTCTAATTGTTTTTTGTTTAATTGTGTGCCTCTCTATTTCTGATTTCAGGATCTACTGTAACCTATAATAATTCAATGAATTTGCGGAACATTCTTTGGTTAGCTCCATTACCAAACAATTCTACTAATGATTGGGAAGCACCAGGTATTTTTTGCAGTAATTTGTATATTATTGCATTAATGCATTTGCAAGAAAAATGCTCTTGGTTGCGAGTATAAAAGACTTGGTAACTCTGAAAGAGTTTTCTCATCTCCACAAAGTTCCTTGATACAAGTTTTAATATTGTTTCACTGGAATAAGTAGCCCTGGTACCCCTATTTGTCTTCTAAACATAATACAAATGTTAAGTTTAATGCATCTCCCTGTTCTGGTGATGGATTCTAGAAGTCTTAATTATCTCTTTAGTTGACAACTTGTGCCTTCATGTCCCTGATTGGTTTATTTGACTTGAACAAGATTTTTATAGCAGAAAATTGCAGATGATTGGGTTATAATTGCATACTGTCACAATGTGTCTTTAACGTTACTGACTATGATAGAGTGAAATAATACACTGCTTTCCTGTTTAACGAGGTTTGGGCATGATAATTAGTCAAGTAGGATGATATGTTTGCACAAGAGCCTTTTGGAAACTTAATTTTCTCAAGATTAAGCCGACAGAATCTACTAAGTTAGTTGTATGAAATAAAAAGGCAGTCTGCTATGTGTTGTGAAGAATAGAGCTTCTTTGATTTTGTTAAGCAACCTTCAAGAAAATGTCATGAAAGTAAAAATGCCATGAAAGTAAAATATGATATCGCTATGTATGAATAACTCTTGCAGTAACTCATGTTTGATGGTTTTTGGTTTCGATAGGAGTCCTGGTTGTGCTGGACGCCCATCCTGAAGGAATTATATATAGAGACATCATACCCGACTATGTAAATTTTGCTCGGACCATATATGAAGGTCTGCAATTCCATTTGGCTTTCTTGAATCTTTGCAATTTTGCTAAACCAAGTACTAAACTGGAGCAGTACAAATGGGTGGAGTTAGAGATTGAATGATCTGCAACATTTTATCTTAATTGATTTAGTAGGATTTCACAGGATTCTGTTTGTTCTTATTGGCAGATGACTTGGGAAATGTAGCTGTTGATGTCAACTACTTGAATATTGGGAACCGAGTTCCTAGTTATCAGATCTTCATATGCTAAATATTCGAAGAAGTTCATGTTAAACAGTGTACTTGTGCACCTTTGCCCATGCTGCTTCGTTGCCCCATTAATGGGAGACAATGCCTCAAGTTTCGGTGCTTCTTGGCAGGGGCAGGAGTCTCCACAGGTCACTGATAGGTAGAAAAAAAAAGTCCTAAACGAGAGAGAGAACAATTCGTTTGTGGAGAAAAAACAAAGGTAAGCTCAAACATGTATGTCTTTATTTTCAACTTTATACGAGTATTCTTGTTTAAACGATGTTGGAGAATTCCGTCACTGATACTGGAGATGAAATTGAGGATTTAATTCTATCCATTTTAAAAGCAATAAAATAATAAAAACCATATTTGGTTTTTCTGAAAAAGACAAAGATATATTAATAGAATCTAAAAGGGCCCTTTACATGTCTACACAACAAAAAAATCAAAATGGTTAGTTAAGGGTTTGTTTTCATTTATATTAATTTTTTATTTTCCAATAGAGCAAAAAAGCTTGATTGTTTGAATTTTTTGTTTTTTTTAATTTTCAAAATTTATGAAAACTAAAAAAAGTTGTTTTATGTTTGTTTTTTTTCATAATCTATTAAATATATGTTATTTAGCTATTTAATATATTAATTATTAATAAAACTTGTGGTTAATTTAATTTAATATTATAATAATTAATTAAATTAATTATTATTGGAAATTATGAATAATTTAATAAATTTTGTAATTAAATGAAATTAATATAATAATTATTAATAAATATAATTAAATTTAAAATATCTTTAAAATATATAAATTTCAAACAAATTTTGATTTAATATTTTCAAATTTTTTTATTGAAATTTTATTAATAAATATTATATAAGTAATTAACATAAATTTAATTAATTAAAAATAATATATATTTAATTTTATTTAATATATAATTATCATTAATAATAAAAATATAACCATATTAATATAAACAACAAAACAAAGTTATATTTTTATTTGAAAGAAAAATTAAAAATTAATTAAAAACTAATAAAAGTGAACCCTTTAAGTAACCCATAAGCTTATATTTAGTTGTGTAAAGGAATATTTCACAAAGTGTTTATACGACCTAAGCACAAGTAAAAATTTTATGCTTTTGTTATTTAGGAAATTGGGGCTCAGCGAGGTGATGCTACCATTGATGTTGATTTAGTTGACAGATTAATCAATTAAGAGACTATTTAGGGTGGTGAAAGATGTTTTAATCCAGGTGGACAAGTTCATTATCCCTGTAGACTTCATAGTCTTTAGATTTCGAAGAGGATAGGAATTACTCACTAATTTTTGGATAGCTTTTCATGAATACAGGGAGAGCATTAATAGGCATTTATGAAAGCAAAATATCACCTCAGATTAGTAAGGTTCAAGTGGAGTTCAAAATGAACTAAATGTTGAAAAATTTGAAAGAAACCAGCCTTGACATTAAGATTAATATTATGGATGAACGTATTAAAGAGTAAGAGGAGAGTTGCTTTGGATAAATTAAATCTGAGGAAGTTGAGAAGGATGATGAAGCTGAGAAGGTGGACGAAGCTAAGTATGAGGAAGAAGTTGAGATAGAGGAGTTAGGTGCTCAAACACATCAAGATATACTAGTAAGAACAAAAGCACCCATACCATCCTCCACTAAGAAACCACCAACTTTAATGCTTAAGCCTTTATCCACACACCTTAGATGTACCTTTCTAGGTGAGGACCAAATTCTATCAATCATTATTTCCAATCAGCTAGATGGGGAACAAGAGAGTAAGATGGTAAATATCATAAGGAAGTGGATGAAGGCCATGGAATGACAGATATCTAATATACGAGGTATAAGCCCAAACGTTGTCATACATTAGATAAACCTTGAAGAAGGGAGTAGGCAGTGAGGGAACGTCAACAAAGGTTGAACCCTCATATGAAGACAGTGGTTAAAAAGGAAGTAGTTAAGCTTTCAGACATGAGTATTATATATTCGATATCAGATAGTGAATGGGTCAGCCTGGAGCAATATGTACTAAAGAAGGGTGGAATGACTGTAATGAAGAGTGAAAGTGGAGAGCTAATTTCTACAAGAACAGTCTCAAGATGGAGAGTCTGCGTTGACTATCGTAAACTCAACAAAGTGAGTAAAAAGGATCACTTCTTCCATTCGTAGATTAAATGATAGAAAAAGTGGCTGGCCATTCATTCTTCTACTTCTTGGACATTTATTTAGGCTACAAGTAGATCTTTATTTATATGGAAGACCAGGAAAATACCACATTTACTTGTCCTTATGGAACATTTACGTATGACAGATGCCTTTCAGGTTCTGCAAAGCTCCAACTACATTTCAAAGATGCATGATGTCTATTGTTGTAGATATAATCGAAGACATTATGGAAGTATTTATAGACAATTCTCAGTCAATGGAGATTCTTTTAAGCAGTACTTGACTAATTTTGACAGAGTACTCCAAAGATGTGAAAAATCACATTTAATTTTGAATTGAGAGAAGTGTCACTTTATGGAACACGAGGGGTTAGTTTTGGGATATATCATGAGTGGATGAAGTAAAGACAGAGGTTATATAGAAGCTTTAACTACTAATAAGTGTGAATTACATCGTATTTTAGGGCTTAGTTTGATACGTATTTAATTGTTAATTTAATCGTTTAGTATATATTTAGGTTAGAATTGCGTTAGTTTGCTAATTATTTATATTTTGTGTTTTATGGGTTAGTATAAGTCTTTGAGCTTAATTATTATGTTTTTGAGGTACCTTAATGTGTTTGTTAATGCTTCAGGGTCAACAGCGAAGAATAGAGAATTTTTTGAGACATTCGGGTCGAAATATTGGCCCATAATCGTGGCACAACAGGCCACGATTATGGCAAAAGCACTGGAGTCAGCCCTCAATCATGACCCATATGCCACGATTGTGACAGAAACCCAAGAAATGGCCCATGATCGTGGCCTGCTTGCCACGATAGTAACAGAAGGCTCAGATGTTGCCCACGATCGTAGCATGTAGGGCCACGATCATGGCCTACGTCGGGCATACACGCAGATACTAAAAAATGTTAAGTTTTGAGAGAATTTTTGGACCTTTTCGATCCCAAAAAACCTTAGGATTGCTCAGAAAAAAAAAGTTATTTGGAGAATATGACAGAAGAGGAGGGAGCTTTTTTACATCAGCCACTTTCAGAGAAATCCTGTAGAGAATTGTGAAAAGAGAGAGAGAGAAGAAGGAAGAGAGAAATGGAGAGGAAGTCAATTCTACGTACTTCCCAGATTAGGAGTTTCCCGACGTTGATGCCTACTGTCTCTGTTTAAATCGTATTTTCTGTTTAATTCCCATTTTATTGTATAAAATTAGGAATAACGATATGATGATAGGATTTGTGAATGTTGAGATATTCTAAACTCACCTTCGGAGGGTTTTGTCTTTGATTTAATGAAATGTAATTGTTTATGTTTTTATTGGATTTATTGTGATTTAATTTCTGCAATTGCATAATTCAGTGATAAACTGAGAGGATAAATTGAGTGAAAAATAATTAAATTGGGCTAACGAGAGTTAGGTAATTTAATAAAATAAAAATTAAATTAAATCAGTAAATTGTGGAAAGAGACATTTTGCATAAGTTCTCGATAGTTTTTGGACAACTTCAGATCTAATTAAGGTTTTGGATAGATTGTTAATCGAGAGATTGCAATTCTCATAATCTGATTAGGTTTATAAATTAGGATTAATGGTTATAACTCGAAAGAGAGTAATCAATCTTAGGACTATCTAGAACCAATAATCCAATAACTCATAATCAATTAGGTTAGCATTAAAAACAGGTAAAATTTTCCTTTCTTTCAGTTGGTAGTTTATTAGGTTAATTCTTGAGTGTGCGTTGCAATTGCTAATTTGTTAATATTTTCGTGGTTGATTCTTGAATTGATTTGATTGATTGAATTGCATTCTTGTTTTAATTTCGTTACATTTTAATTTCTGCGAATTGTTTGGCTTAGATCATCCTTCCTTGTAGGATCAACATCTTAGGTACTACGCAAACGACCCGTATGCTTGTGAATTATCGAGGTTAATTAATTAAAACTTACATCAAAAAATTGTGATTAAGTTTTTGACGTTGTTGTTGGGGAGGTGATTAGTTTAGTTCTTTAGTTTAAAATTTTTTCATTATCTTTCATTTAAAAAAAGGAAAAAATAGAGAAAGAAGTTTGAGACATAAATTATAGACATAACAGGACATCTTAGAATGAGAAATGAGACATCTGAAGAGCTACATGCTGAGAAGAAATGGAAAGAACAATGATGGAAGATAGATATTATAAGGAGCAAGGAACTTTTGTGAGTTAAAATGAGGCACAGTATGATTGGGAAAGTAACGATCCTTATTGGAACATGTACAATCTGAGGTGGTAAAACAACATTGATTTCTATTGGTCCAACAATGTAAGGATTCATTTAGGACGTCAAGTCCTTTTAAGACTTTAGCAAGATGAATATAGTTTATGGGATTCTAAATTGGACAAGATCTTGGATAAGCTCACAGATATGGAAGAGGGCCAAGAGACTAAAAGATTAAATTGAGCAAGTAACAGAAAATCATATGGCGTCTGTTCACAACTTAGAGATTCGTGTGAGACAACTTTTCCATCAATTTTGTAAGAGAAGTGTGGAAGACTCTCTAAGTAATATGGAAATACATCAAAGAGAGCAATATAAGGCTATCACACCTAAGAATGGGGGTAAGTCAGAAGGACCAATGGAAAACCAAACCGAACCCCATCTTATTGAAGACTAAGAGACAACGAAAGCGTATGAAGAAAAGAATGCCAACCCTCCCTTTTATTCACTAATTCTTGATCTACCATATGTGAACATTGAAAAATATTTGGTAGATGTCCACGAAAAGAACCTTATCCTTCAGATTAATGATGACCAAGTGACATTCAACATGAATGATGTATTAAAGAATCTGAAAGAGAGTAGCTCATTTAGGATAATTGATGTGTTCAAATCTTATAAAGAATAAAAGGAAAAAGAACAGATAACAATAGACATCGAGTTTAAAGAAGCTATGAAAGTCTCTATTCGTGAAGTAAAAGAAGCAAAGGAGACGAAAGTGATTAAGGAAGAAAGAAAGCAACTCACCTTCATACAAGACAAACAGTTGGATTAAATGGAAGATTCAGGAAGTTTTGTTATTCCCTGTTATGATGACAATTCACTCAAAAAAAGGACATTATTGAGCTTAATTGATTTTCATAATGTTATCCATATTGTTCTTTTGATTATTTTGCAATTTGTAGCTTACTTACAAGCTATAAAACCTATATTGAACGAGAAAGGTGGAAGCAAGCCGCTCATAATTGATTCCGGCTGAGTTGTGAAGAATAAAGCGTCGAGCTACTGACATTAAAAGAAGCGCTGCATGGGAGGCAACCTATGGAATGTTAATTTGATGTTCATTCCTTTTATTTTTAGATAGTTTGAATTCCATAGTTAGGTTGTTTCGTTTCCAAATAAAATCAGGAAGGCAGAGGACGTCGACATAAATTTGATGATCGAGGAAGTAAGCAAAAGAGAGGTGAAAGGGTCGTAAAGAGTTAAGAAGTGATTTTGAAAAGGTGGAGAAGGACAAAAGAAGAGAAAAATTAAAAATTGGTGAAAAAATTGGAGGCCACGATTGTGTCCTACGGTAGGGTCAAACTATAACACGCGAAGGTATGGTTTTAAATAGGACTTCAAGATTTATAACTTCTAAGAGACCCTGAGAAGAGATTTCGATGGCTAGAGGATCAAAATTGTAAGTTTCTATAAAAGACCCGTAAAGGTCCATTTAATAGACATGGATGTCCACCTAATGGACATTTGCGGGTCAATTGGTGAATATTAAGGCTTAAATGGGACTTGGAATGAACCTAGAATAATGCTTTGATTAAGTGACTAATTTGTGATATGTTTGAGGTGAAAATGGAGGTTATAACATAGTAAATGAATTGATGTTATCAAAGTACCAAAGGCATGAG
>JANSVA010000007.1:7027763-7056800 GCA_025504915.1 Erythroxylum reticulatum
GTAAGCCCAACATTTAATCATAGGCTTTAAAACCCCATTTAATTAATTATGAATTAAATTGTTCTGGTTTTTATATTTCAAATCTAATTCGATCACTTCTTTCTTTTCTGTCTCATTTTTCTTTTTGGAAATCTCTATTTATTGTTCTTACTTTTCTTGATAACCTCCCTAAAAGCCAAGTGGAGAATCTAATTAGACTTATATAATTCAAGCTCAAATAAACCCGGAATTAATTTAATCTCATTAAAATTAATTCTAACTTATTAACCAAATGTCATTCTACTAAAGACAATAAGCTGAACTGTTGAATTACTAAATATTATGAGAATACATGTTTCTAATTAGATGTCCAATTGCAAACTCTATTATGAAGCATATTATAGTCATTCGCATAATAAAGGGTAAATTTACCATTGTGCCCTTATATTGGTTTTTCCTTCTAAATCTCCCATTTTACTCTATATGGTGATTAACACACAAGATCTCATCTTGGTGTTAGGACCTAATGGGTAGCTAGTCCATCAAACTACTAGTGCCAGTTTAATCAGCAATCTCCATAAAACATCTAGAAGTGATGATATCACTATAAACTCTTTATTTAAGTAAATGTTCCCTGATACATGTTTCAATTAACAATTCCAACATGCAAACATTGGATTGATATTCTGTAAAAATCCATTCCGATCATATCAAAAATTATAATGAAACACATATGAGTTCACCACTCATCAAGATTGTGGTCTATAATAAAAGAAAGCTAAAGTGTATATTTTAAGATTAAAGAAATGGCCTACTTTATTCTTTAAAAACATACATGATTCCATATTCATTTAATAGTGTCTTTATTGATAGTCAACTAATATCATGATATGAAACTCATCATTCCCTTGAAGTAAACTCCTTTACTTACATGGAGATAAATTGCAACACTACCGTCTAAACCATAATCAAGCGACCAACTTGATTATTCAACAGTGAATCAATTAATTTAGACTCTAATAAGATACATTTTTCCCATTCATCTCCATATATATGTATATTACATACAAAAGAATCTTGGTACCTTATGACTACTTATATTATGCTCATACAAATAAAACCAAACTCTTTTTTATTAATAATAAATATTTTCATTACAAAAAAGCAACTAGAAGAAGATTAAGTTATATATAAATAAACTTGCTTTTCAGGGCAATATATTTACATAACCCCAACACCCAATTCTTTGGTTCAATCTCAACCTATACCCAATTAGACATTTCAATTAATTGTTGACTTCACACCTCTCTTTGAACTATTGATCGTAGATTAATAATAAGCTCTGTTAACCCCGTTTTTCCCTTAGGTCATGCTTAGTTAAGAGACACTCGTTAAGCAAACCTAACTATTGAACAACTTAGGGGACACTTTGTAGCCCCCCTTACCCTAGGATACATACCAGGATGCCTTCCATACATTCCAGTACATAACCTATGATAAGAGCATGCTACAATCAGTCACAACATTCACTTAACATGGCATCATCATTCTTTATTCTCTTATAAAACATCATATGGAAAAGCACAACAATTTAAAACAATTTCCTCCTTTCATTTCTTAAAAATCGTAAGTCTACATTGGTATTTTTCCAAAATCATACGAATGTGTACATCATCATATCCTAATACAAAAGATGCTACATGAAAGAGGAAATACACACTAATCCAATTAATCTGTCTAAACCCAGCTGACCGACCTTTGAGTCATTTCTTCTTGTTCCTAAAAGTACAAGACTAATTGTTTGTCATGCCTTTTAGTAACTAAGATCGTTTCTCGGTCCTAAAAAGTCAACATTATAATTTTAGTGAGTTTTGCGAACTTAATGAGGTAACCATCATCGATGGTTCACTCAATTCATACATCACATTAATACACGTAACTTATTAATCACATCTTTTTACATATTCATAAAATATCACATTTCATTTTCAGAACAATCATTATAATCCTTTCATTCATATACAATACACATATCAAGTATAAATGCAATGCACGTGAGACTGACTTTCATTTATTATTGTCGTTGCGACCGAGTTCCTTTTTACTAACTCATATCCTTTTGTGGATACCGAGCTGTGTCAAATTATGTCCTATATCTCTTAGTGGATACCAGGTACATTTACAATCGAGCCTGAGGCTCTAATTACAACCCAAGCTTTAAGATTTTTATTCTGGTGACTCCGATCACAATTCCTTTATCTTACATGCATTCATGTATTAAATGTTTCACATATCATAATCTCAATCAATCATATGATTACACATTCACATTCAGATTACATTTATCATCAGACCTTAATCTGGCATTCAACAGAATTGTTGAGCAATATTTATTTTATCACATTCACATACAAGGAGCACTTCAATAACTAATTCATTCACCAGAATCATCGGACCTTCATTTTCTAGAATCAACAAAATCAGTTCACATTCGTTCAATAATTCAAACATAATATAAAGCAAACAAGTAATTGGGTGACACCATCTAGGTTACTCACAAGTTGCTCCCGAAGCTAATGCCTGGAAGTTCTGGTAACATCTAGAGGTTTCCTGTTGCTCCTCTATATCAAATAATATACACATATATCACAATTTGCATAATTATAAGTGTTTAATAATGCACATGTACGTAATGAAATATGTACAATGTGTGCTCATGACAATCCTGGGTATTTTTCCATTCTCCTCATCATATAATCAACCCTATCTCCAAACTCACCTAATTATAATTTGTACTTAAGTTTATACCTCAATAAAACCATTAAAATCACAATTCATAACTCATTTAGTCAAATCCAGGTTTTTCCTCAAACACACCTTCAGGTCTACAGTGCATGATTAATCTGACCATGAAAATGAAGTAATTTGACAATAGTTTCTCTTGAAAGTTGTTCTCCTATCTCTTATGTTTATAATGAAACAAAAATCACTTGATTTTGTTTAGAAATCTGAAAGCTATGACCCAACCATTTCGGACTATTCATAAGCTAAAACAACATTCTCAAAACCGAATTTAATTCAAAATCTGGATTTCTAAGGATGGAATTAAAATTCAATCTCTTCAGAACAGTTGTAGCCCTATATCTCTTGTTTACTTCAAATAAAAAATCTTTCTGTTTAGATGAGTAAAGAATAAGATAAAAGCGAAATACCCAATCATGATCAGTGAAATCATACCAGTTCATACTATTCTAATGGATTCCCTCACTTTCCATCAATCAATCTTTTTCAAAACAATTCAGAATGCTACCAATTTTCATGTAGAGGTGGACTAATGTGTTAGGAACCTATTGGTTTAAGAATCAAGTCATTTGGAGGCCTATATAAGAAGTTATGGTCAAAAGAAGCAATACTACTCAGTTTGCAAGATGCTCTCGGGTGCATAAACTATTAAAGAGCAGTGTCATAATGTGACAAATAAAACCAATAAAGACTTTCCAGTCGTACTCTCTCAATTCTAATCTCCATAACTTTCAATCAAGACATCCAAAATTTTAAACTTTATGTCATTAAAAAGCTAAGAGAAAGATATACAGCTTTTATGAAGACCCTAAAGAAATCTTTTGCCTCTAAAAGGATCAAACTTTCAAAATAATATAGTTGTCACATATGTACATCCCATGCAGCATCACTAACTTATAATGATCATATCTCTCAGCTCTCATATCCAAAACTTTCATACTTTATATCATTATAAATCTAGAAAGATAAACTACAACTTCTAAGAAGACAACTTTCTCTAATTCATCCTGGATCAACACAGTTTAATCGTGGAAGTTTCAGACCACATTTTTACCCCTTTTTCTCTTTTCTTTCTTTTATTCTAAACCAACTTCTCTAACTTATCTTCTTTCACTAAATCCGATACTTCAAATTCATTTATACTCCATTTCCATTCAATTCATCTTAACCACATTTTATACTCCCAAGTAAAATCATTCACAGATAAAATCCAAAATCTATGCTTAAACAAAATCATCAAAAACAGAGGAAAAGTCATTTATGCATTTCACCATTCTCTGCACTTTCTCCACTGTCTTTTTCCTATATTTTCACTTTCCAAATTCTCTTAAATTTCTTCCTCTGACTGTCATTTCAAACAAGCTTTCTCATCTCCCAAACATCATCATACAACTATTCTTCAACTCTAAATTCATTCTTTTATTCATCTCTAAAAGCACTGTAAACTTACGTATACAGTGAATGCACAACCATAAATAGAGCATTTACTTGCTCTTCTCTCCAAATTTTTCTACACTTAATCATACATGTTTTCTATGATCTCTCAACTTATGAAATCATTTCTATTATATCTTATAACATTTTTTATCATCAAAACACATAAACAAAAATATCAATATATTCCACCCATATACACAGTATACATGAAAATGTCTGTTTTTTTCTCATGAATATGTAATGTCGGTAAATCACCATTTTGGATACATAAACTAATAAATCTAAAGAATTAAAAAGATACTTACTTGACAAAACTCCAAATTCGTTGAAACCTCAAGAATCCCTAATTTTCATGCAACTTACGTACACCTTGTAAAAGTTGGCAAGCTTTGGCTTTCTTAATACAAATGGAAGGAAACAACAAGGTGGAAGTGGAAAAGAACAGATAAAAATGAGGTGTGACTGAGGTGAAGGTTTAATGGAAAACACTGTGCAAATGGAAAAATTGATAAAGAAGCTATGAGGAAGATAAAGGCAAGAGTACCGCACTTGGTCTTTCAAGGTTAAGAAATTTTAACTTAAAATTTGGACACTTGTCCACTTCTTAAGCTCTTAGCTAATTTCCTAACTAGTTAGTCCTTAATGAACTAGTTCTCTAACTTTCATCCTTTCATTACAATTATCTCTCATTTTCACAATTATTATCTCAAAAATTCTGAAGATGACTCCCAAATTTTTCTTCAATATTATTACACTCATTTCTATTTTCCATACATCAATTTACTTGCCAAGTGACACTTTTCCTAGTACAATAATATCCAACATTTTCCGAAATCCTTTCAAAAGTTCACCAAAAATCGAAATTAACAAATAAACTCACCAATTAAATTCTTAATACAACAAATTCATAATTCTCAAAACATCACATCACAATTCAATTCCGGAATTATCTATGAATGCATGTACAGTTATTTTCATACACAAAAGTTCAATATTCATATGTATGTGTATATCATATAATGCATAAGCATGCAATGCATTTCTAATCTCTCAGTAATCTTTCATATTTACTATTTTATCCTTAACATGGGTAACAGGATGTTACAACTCTCCCCTCTTTAAAAGAAATTTTGTTCCCAAAATTCTTACCTGATTGTTCGAATAGATGGGGATATTGCCTTCTCATATGCTCCTCCGTTTCCCAAGTTGCTTCCTCAATTGAGTGATTCCTCTATAGGACTTTTACCAGTGGAATGACTCGATTCCTCAACTGCTTGATCTGAGATCCCACTATCTTAATCTGCTCCTCAATATAGCTTAAGTTACTAGCAACCTCAATCTCTTGAGTCGGTATCACATGTTTTGGATTTGATCGGTATCTTCAGAGCATACTCATATGAAACACATTATGCAATTAAGACATTTCATTCGGTAAAGCCAACTTATATGCTAAAGGTCCTATCCTTTCAAGGATCTCATAAGGATCAATGTACTTAGGGCTCAACTTGCCCTTTTTATCAAATCTCAATGCTCCTCTCCAAGATGACACTCTTAGAAATACTCTGTCTCCGATACTGTACTCTATGTCCCTTCTGTGTTGATCCATATAACTCTTCTGTCTATTTTGGGCCGCTTTAATTCGTCTTCGGATCAACTTCACCTTATATACTGTCTCTTGTATCAACTCTGGACCTTCAACTATTCTTAAGCCCTCTTCATCCTAATATAATGGCGACTGACATTTTTTACCATATAGTGCCTCATACGGTGCCATCTCGATACTACTGTGATAATGGCTGTTGTATGCAAATTCTGTCAGTGCTATTTACTGATCCCAAGCTCCTTGAAACTCCAATACACAAGCTCTGAACATATCCTCAACAGTCTTTATTGTCCTCTCACTCTGTCCGTCTGTTTGAGGATGAAATGCTATACTGAAGTTCAACTTAGTACCTAAAGCAGACTGTAAGCTCCTCTAAAACTTCGAAGTAAATCTGGGATCCATGTCCAATATAATGGACACTGGAATCCCGTGTAGTCTCACCACCTCATTCACATATCTCTAAGCCAACTGATCTAGTGAGTTATTCTCTCTCACTGGTAAGAAGTGGGCCGACTTAGTCAACCGCTCTACTATGACCCATATTGCATCATTCTGCCTCGAAGTCTTAGGCAATCCCATAATGAAATCCATAGTGATTCATTCCTATTTCTACTCTAGAATGGGTAACGAATGTAGCTTCCCTACTGGAGCTTGATGCTTAGCCTTAACTTGTTAGCATGTCATACACTTAGATACATACTCTACCACTTGCTTCTTCATTCCGAGCCACCAAAAATGTTGCTTAAGCATGTTATACATCTTGGTAGTACCTGGATGCATAGCATAGGCGACCATATGAGTTTCCTTAAGAATTTCCTTCCTCAAATCCTCTACATTGGGCACACATAGTCTCTGTTTCAACCACAATGTCTCATCTCTTAGCTCAAACTCGAAATTTGGATTCATCTTCACTTTTTCTATAAGTGTCACCATATCGGGATCTTTACTCTGAACTTTTCAGATTCTATCATGTAGCATCGATCTCAGCTTCAAAGTAGCAATCAGTGCCTCATCTTGCTCCAGATTCAACTTCATATTCGGGGCTCTCAAACGAATCAAGTTGGGTAACCTCGATAATTGAATCTAAACTGCACTAGTATTAGACTTTTTGCTCAAAGCATCAGCCACCACATTAGCTTTCCCTGGGTGGTACTCAATCGTGCAGTCATAATCCTTCAATAACTCAATCCATCTCCTTTGTCTTAAGTTCAACTCCTTCTGATTCAACAAATACCTCAAACTCTTAGGATCTGAATAAATCTAGAAGGTCTCTCCATACAAGTAGTGTCTCCAAATATTTAGAGCAAAGACAATTGGAGCTAGCTCTAAATCATGTATTGGATAATTAATTTTATGAGATCTTAATTGTCTCGATGTATAGGCAATCACCTTGCCATATTGTATCAGCACACATCCCAATCCTTGATGCGAAGCATCGCTATACACCACATATCCTCTAGTCCCCGATGAAATAGTCAACACCAGTGTAATAGTCAACTGATGTTTCAGCTCCTCAAAGCTCTTCTGACACTCCTCATTCCATTTGAACACTACATTCTTCCTAAGAAGATTTGTCAAAGGGACTGAGATCAGAGAAAACCCCTCGATAAATCTCCAGTAATATCTAGCCAATCCTAGGAAACTTCAAATTTCAGACACATTTCTCGAAGCTTCCCAATTCATCACTGCCTCTATCTTTCTTGGATCCACTTATATGCCCTGTCCAGTCATTATATGTCCCAGAAACACTACTTGATCTAGTCAAAATTCACACTTACTGAATTTTGCATACAACTGCTTTTTCCTTATAATCTGTAAAATGACTCTCAAATGTTCAGCATGATCTTCTTTGCTTTTGGAATACACTAGAATATCATCTATGAACACAATTACAAAGTGATCCAGGTAGGGCTGAAATACCTTATTCATTAAGGCCATAAAAGCAACCAGGGCATTAGTTAACCCAAACGGCATAACTAAAAACTCGAAGTGCCTATACCTACTCTTGAATGCAATTTTAGGCACATCAGCCTCTGCTATCTTCAACTAATAGTACCCCGATCTCAAATCTAGCTTAGTGAACACCCCAAGCTCCCTACAACTGATTAAGTAAATCATCAATTCTAGGCAACGGATACTTGTTCTTCATTGTCACCTGATTCAGCTGCCTATAATCGATGCTTAACCTCAAAGTCCCATCTTTCTACTTTACAAACAACACTGGAGCTCCCCAAGGTGAAACATTAGGTCTTATAAAACCCTTTTCCAACAACTCCTGTAGTTGAGCCTTTAGCTACTTCAGTTCCACATGGAAGAATAGATATAGGAGTAGCACTTGGAACTAGATCAATGGTGAACTTTATTTCCCAATCTGGAGGTAAACCAGGTAGCTCAACGGGAAACACATCCAAGAATTCCCTAACCACAGGAATGTCCTGCACATTTTGCTCAACTCTAGTATCAATGACATAGTCCAGATAGGTCTCACATCCACCCTACATCAACCTTAATGCACTCATGAAGGATATCATCCTAGCTGGCACTGCTTAACTAATTCCTCTAAATATTATTCTCGGCTAACTAGGAGATTCTAGTACTATCTCTTTGGTGTAGCAGTTCATGGAAGCCCTATGAACAGTGAGCCAATTTATGCTTAAGATAATATTTATCTCTCTCAGCTGCAATTTAATCAGATCTGCTGCCAACTCTGCTTGATCAATCCGAATCAAGCAACCCTTGCAGGCCTCTCCTATAACTGTAGTACTACCTATTGGTGTACTCACCTCTAATTCATACTGTAGGAACTCCCAATCACAATGCAACTTAGATGTCAGATGTAGTGCGATAAATGAGTGCGTAGATCCTAGATCTACCAATGAAAATGCTTCAAAGTCATAAATAAAGAGTGCATCTGTAACAACATCTAGAGAGTCTTGTGCTTCCTGCCTAGTCAAGCATACACTCGGGCTTGAGGCTAAGATTAGTTGGTCCGAGTCTTAGTCCTGACAGAAGGACTCCTAAAGCTCACTCTGCCTCTCTCACGGCCTCTCTTTTCGGACCCATTACCTTTGCTATGCTGGACCGTAGCATCACTCCCAAATCTCCCACTCATACCTGACT
Organism: Erythroxylum reticulatum; assembly: GCA_025504915.1. NCBI lineage: Eukaryota > Viridiplantae > Streptophyta > Magnoliopsida > Malpighiales > Erythroxylaceae > Erythroxylum > Erythroxylum reticulatum. The sequence goes on from JANSVA010000007.1 coordinate 7,036,705, forward strand.
GGGCTCTAATAATTTCAGGACAATCTCTGATTCTGTGCTCTAGAGTGCCACATCAAAAACAAGCTCCTAAAAAAGTCCAGCACTCTCCACCATGCCTCTTCCCATAATGCTCACACGGGGGCCACTGACTCTACACTATACCTCTTCCACTGCTAGCCTGTGTAAAACCATCCCTCTGTTTGAATCCTGACTGCCTTGATCCAAATGGTGGTCTAAAAGCTCTATTCTGGCGCTTAATGAATCTTCTTCCAGAACCACTTTGACTCTCACTAGACCTCTTCATTCTGGAACCTTGCCCAGTCTAGGCTTGTCTCTCTTTCAGTAGCTAATTAATCCTGATAAAAGCACCTCTCAACTCAGTAAAACTACTCAAGTTTGAAATTGCCAACCTGGTTCTGATCTCCATATTGAGTCCATCCTCAAACCTCCTACACTTGTCTTCTTCGGTAGGAATCAAAGCAGTAGCATAACTCATCAACTCGTTGAACTGGATCTCATACTCTGCCACTGACATCTTTGCCCTGCTTCAAATCTAAGAACTCCTTCATCTTCTAGTCCAAGTAGATCTTGGGCATATAGTTATCTTTAAAGACCCTCAAAAAGTCTTCCCTCTTCAGGTGGCAAGGCCTAGTGGTACTGCCCAGGATAGTCTTCTACCACTGATAAGCTGGGCCTTGCAGTAAGGACGCTGCATAGTCAAATCTCTCGTCTGACTCACAGTCCATCTAATCAAAAACACTCGCTGTCCTTTGTAACCATCCTTTGGCCTCAGCAGGGTTTATGCTGCCATAGAAATCCATAACCCCTTGCTTCTGTAGCCTATCATACCTTCTCTCCCTTCTCTTAGGAACTCTATGAGGCATCTCCTCTGATCGAGATACTGAGAACTCCCTACTGACTCCTACTGATCTTAGGACAACTGGTTCCCCCACTTGATCACCTACGGCGGATGACCTATAATAAACAATAGCTTAAATCATTATCTACATTTCTCACGATATTTCATGCTCAACATTCCTAAATATCCCTACGGATGCCAAACTATGCTCTGATACCACCAACTATAGCGCCCACTTACCCTAGGATACATATTGGGATGTCTTGCGGACATTCCAGTACATAACCTATGATATGGGTGCACTACAATCAGTTACAACATTCACTTAACATGGTATCATCATTATTTATTCTCTTATAAAACATCATATGGAAAAGCATATCAATTTAAAACAATTTCCTTCTTTCATTTCTTAAAAACTGAATGTCTACATTGGCAGTTTTCCAAAATCATACGAATATGTACATCATCATATCCTAATATAAAAGATGCTACATGAAAGAGGAAATAAACACTAATCCTATTAATCTGTCTAAACCCAGCTGACCGACCTTTAAGTCATTTCTTCTTGTTATTAAAAGTATAAGACTAATTGGTTGTCGTGCCTCTCAATAGCTAAGATTGTATCTCGGTCCTGAAAAGTCAACGTGGTAATTTTGGTAAGTTTCGCAAACTTAATGAGGTAACCATCATTGATGGTTCACTCAATTCATGCATCATATAAATACACATAACATATTAATCACATCTTATTACAGACTCATAAAATATCAAATTTCACTTTCAGAATAATCATTATAATCCTTTTATTCATATACAATACACATATCAAGTATAAAGGCAATGCACATGAGACTCACTTTCATTTATTATTGTCGTTGTGAATGAGTACCTTTTTACTAGCTCGTATCCCTTAGTGGATACCGAGCTGTGTCAAATTATGTCCCATATCCCTTAGTAGATATCAGGTACATTTACAATCGAGCCTGAGGCTCTAATTACAATCCGAGCTTTAAGCTCTTTATCCTGGTGACTCCGGTCACAACTTCCTTTATCTTATATGCATTCATATATCAAATGTTTCACATAACATAATCTCGGTCAATCATATGATTACACATTCACATTTAGATTACATTTATCATCGGATCTTAGTCTAGCGTTCAACAAAATTGTTGAGAAACATTTATTTCATCACATTCACATACAAAGAGTACTTCAATAACTCATTCATACACTAGAATCATCAGACCTTCATTATCCGGAATCAACACAATCAGTTCACATTCATTCAGTAATTCAAACATAATATAAAACAAACAAGTAATTGGGTGAGACCATCTAGGTTACTCATAAATCGCTCCCGAAGCTAATGCCTAGAAGTTTCGACAATGTCTGGAGGTTGACGTTCCTGTTGCTGCTCTATATCAAATAACATACACATTTATCACAATTTGCACAATTATAAGTGTTTAATAATGCACATGTATGTAATGAAATATGTACAATGCGTGTTCATAACAATCCTAGGTATTTTTCCATTATCCTCATCACATAATCAATCCTATCTCAAAACTCACCTAAGTATAATTTGTACTTAGGTTTATACCTCAATAAAACAATTAAAATCACAATTCATAACTCATTTAGTCAAATTCAGGTTTTTCCTCAAACACACCTTTGAGTCTACAGTGCATGATTAATATGACCATACAAATCAAGTAATTTTATAATACTTTCTTCTTAAAAGTTGTTCTCATATTTCATAAGTTTCTAATGAAACCAAAATCATTTAATTATGTTCAAAAATCTGAAAGTTATGACCCAACAATTTCGGACTGTTCATAAGCTAAAACAACATTCTGAAACCAATTTTAATTCAAAATATGGATTTCTAGGGACAGAATTTAAATTAGATCTCTATAGATAATTTGTATTCCTGTGTCTCTAGTTTACTCTAAATCAAAAATCTTTCCATTTGGATGAGTACAGAATAAGATATAACTGAAATACCCAAGCATGATCAGTGAAATCATACCAGTTCGTACTATTCCAACGGATTCCCTCACTTTCCATCAATCCATCATTTTCAAAACAATTCAGAATGCTACCAATTTTCATATATAGGTATAATAATGTTTTATAAACCTATTTGTTTAAGAATCAAGTCATTTGGAGGTCTAGAGAAGAAGTTATGGTCAAAAGAAGCAAGACTATTTAGTTTGTAAGATGCTCTCGGGTGCATAAACTATTAGAGAGCACAATGTCATGATGTGACAAACAAAACCAATAAACACTCAGGGGAATGAGGAAGAGAACTCACAGGTGTGAGTGACTCATGGGTGTGAGGAAAGAAAAGTCACGGGTGTGAGGGACTCACACTTATGCACACTCAACTAGACTCATCCCACGTTTTTCACTCTATCTCTCCCAAATGATTTTAGATGGCTAAGATATTTTGTGGAGATGTATATTGTGTGTTACGAGTCCAATGATTCAAGTCTCATGTCATTTGGAGGTTGGCTGAAGGAGATATAGTCAAAATACCAAAGGATGTTATGTCAGCTTCCAGCCTCAAAAGTCATAATTGTACATAAAGTTAGCTGTCAACATGTAAAATCGCGATCGCAACGACTTTCCAATCACACTCCCTCACTTCTAACCTCCATAACTTTCAATTCAGATATCCAAAAATTTCAAACTTTGCATCTACAGCTTTTATGAAGACCCTTAAAGAAAAAAAATTTCCTTTAAAAGGGTCAAATTTTCAAAGTAATAATATGGTTATCATGTATGTACATCCCATGCAGCATCACTAACTTATAATGATCATATCTCTCAACTCCTATATCCAAAAATTTCATACTTTATATTATTGGAAATCTAGAAAGATAAACTACAACTTCCAAAAAGACAACTTTGTCTAACTCAACCTGGATCAATACAGTTTAATATTGGAATTTCTGACCACATTTTTACCCCTTTTTCTCTTTTCTTTCTTTTATTCTAAACCAACTTCTCTAACTTATCTTCTTTCACTAAATCTGATACTTCAAATTCATTTCTACCCCATTTCCATTCAATTCATCTTAACCACATTTTCGACTCCCACACAAGTAAAATCATTCACAGACAAAATCAAAAATCCATGCTTAAACAAAATCATCAAAAACATAAGAAAAGTCATTCATGCATTTCACCATTCTCTGCACTTTCTCCACTGTCTTTTTCCTATATTTTCATTTTCCACATTCTCTTAAATTTTTCCCCTAACTATCATTTCAACAAGCTTTCTCATCTTCCAAACATCATCATACAACTATTCTTCAACTCTAAATTCATTCTTCTATTCATCTCTTAAAATACTGTAAACTCACGTATATAGTGAATGCACAACCATAAACAGAGCATTTTCTTGTTCTTCTCTCCAAATTTTTCTACACTTAATCTTACATGTTTTCTATGATCTTTCAACTTATGAAATCATTTCTATTATATCTTATAACATTTTTTATCATCAAAACACATAAACAAAAATATCAATATATTCCACCCATATACACGGTATATATGAAAATATCTATTTTTTTCTCATGAATATATAATAACGATAAATCACCATTTTTGCTTCATAAACCAATAACTATAAAGAATTAACAAGATACTTACTTGACAAAACTCCAAATTCGTTGAAACCTTAAGAATCCCTAATTTTCATGCAACTAACATACACCTTGTAAAAGTTGGCAAGCTTCAGCTTTCCTTAATGCAAATGGAAGGAAACAACAAGGTGGAAGTGGAAAAGAACAAATAAAAACAAGGTGTGACTTCAGTGAAGGTTTGATGGAAAACACTGTGTAAATGGAAAATTTGATAAAGAAGCTACGAGGGAGATAAAGAAAGAGTACCGTACTTGGTCTTTCAAGGTTAAGAAATTTTAACTTAAAACTTAGACACTTGTCCACTTCTTAAGCTCTTAGCTAATTTCCTAAGTAGCTAGTCCTTAATGAACTAATTCTCTAACTTTCATCATTTCATTACAATTATCTCTAATTTTCACAATCATTATCTCAAAAATTCTAAAGTTGAATCCCAAATTTTTCTTCAATATTATTACACTCATTTCTATTTTCCATACATCAATTTACTTGCCATGTGACACTTTTTCTAGTATAATAATATCCAACATTTTCGGAAATCCTTTCAAAAGTTCACCAAAATTCGAAATTAACAAATACACTCACCAATTAAATTTTTAATACAACAAATTCACAAATCTCTTAACATCATATCATAATTCAATTATACCCAGAATTATCCATGAATACATGTACAGTTGTTTTCATGTGCAAAAGTTAAATATTCACATATATGTGTATATCATATAATGCATGAGCATGAAATGTTTTTCTAATCTCTCAATAATCTTTCATATTTACTATTTTAACCTTAACATGAGTAACAGGATGTTAAACACTCTCTAGATTTAATTGGAAAGCTGCATTATAAATTAGGAAAATAGACCAACCTAAGCAACATTTACATATGCTCGAGTCATTTAACCTAAATTATGTTATCCCTAATAATTTGAAACCAATAGTTGAAATAAATTGATCTCATCATAATAATTACGGATTATATTGAAGATTCTAGCAATGAGTTTGTAATAAAACAATCCAATGAATGCATTAATATAATCTTAACACAATATTCAAATATTAAACATAAGATAACCCAATCAATCCCTAAAATGAGTAGAATAATAAACACAACGAAGGGTTTGCTTAACTGGATTCCTCGGCATCAATGTCACCTCCAAACTAGTGTCTGGAAGCTCAACCCTCCATCTTCTCCATGGGTCTCTAACGATGTCTACTCTTTATTCCTCTCCCGAAACCTTTGGAGTATTTTTCCCAAAATGAAAGCATGTTTTCTGTCATCACACTGTTCCCCCTTTATATTAAAAATGTATTGTTAAAAGGGGTACGGTGGTAGTGTATCATAGGTGTGACATAGGCTATCACACTCATGCATAACCACCCAAGGTGGGAAGTTGTGTGTCATTGGTATGAGTGGTTTGTCGCACTAGTGACACACCTTTGCATGGGTGTGAGAGGTATCTCAAACCCATGCCATTCACATCATTTTATTCAGGTTCTTTCCATTTTCTTGCCTTCTTCTTGCTCTGATCCTTCTTCTTGTTCCATGAGGATAAGTAAGTTTGAATCTTCATAAAGTAGCTCAAATATAGTGCTTTCGACTCACTTCATCATTTTCGCTTTTGAATTGTACCTAAAATTAAATATAAACCAAAATGAGTATCTTAAGCAATTTCATATCATTAATCATAATAAATACATAATCAATTAAGCACATATCAGATGGTCTAAGTATATTGAAAGGGAAAAAAACCATCAAGACCTGGTGCTTTAAAGGGATGCAGATTAAAAAGCTCTTCTTTAACTTTGTGATAGTAAATAGAGCCACCAATAATTCCTTCATCTCCTGTCTTATAGAACTTTCAACGAATCTCCTTCTATTGAAATCAGAATCTGGACATCAGATTCTATCAAATTGATGAAGAAATTCCTAACTATTTCATAGAGATCCTTCATCTCAATGCAATAATATTCTCTATCATCCTTTAGCTCACTAGTCTTATTCTTGTTTCTTCTTGCTAGTAGGGTGGAGTGGAAGTATTTTATATCAACATCACACTCTCCTAGCTAGCTCACTCTAGATTTTTTCTTTAAAACTGAATTGTGCAATCTAAGAGCTTCAAGATGATTCATAAGCCTTTGTTTTTCGATTACTCTTAAGGCATTATTCTAAGGAAAATTATAACAGCCCTCTAAAGCCTCCATTAATATAAATTTAGAAATAAAAACATTGGAGTTCTGATCTCTGCATAATTTCTTCAGAGCTTGCATTACTAGTTTAAACTTTAGCATTAATTGGAATGTCAAGCCTATAATAAGGTGATTTCAACAATTTACAATAGTTTCAATGAAACCTTCACTATGAGCTAGACCATTGAAAAACTGAAGGGAGACCCACCTTTACAATTGGAAGAAAATTTAGAATAAGGACAAAAGAGTGATCAAAGCAAGTATTTTCTCTAAAATGAGCATATGATTGTGTAATTTGGGTTAGCCAAGCATGATTGATCAAAGCTCTATCTAAATTTTTCCTTATAAACAAATAAACTTGTTCCTTGTTAGACCAAGTGATAATCTCCTTGTAAAGCTAAGATCCTAACTCTTTATAAGTTCACATATTACTTCTCCTACCTCCTTTAGGTTTATGTGATCAGGGAATACAATTAAAGTCACCTGCCAGCAGCTAAGGTCCTAAGTTGCTAGCATAAATTGTTTGGAGGTCTTCCCATGGGTTGAATCTAAATGCCTTTTATCATTTTATTGCTTCTAATTTAACAATTTTGGTCTTAATATGAATAACAAAATCATGTTCTAGAATTTTCGAACTATGCATGATAACACAAATGTAAGAATAAAAGAGCCTTAAATAATGATGTATTTGCTCTTTGGGCATAAAAGCTCACAAAAAAAGGTCTTATGTGTAAATAATATATATTTATCATTCAAATTAATTATGTTAACGATTATTAAATATATGACTCATAAAAGCAAGTTTATTTAAACTTTAATCCTTTTACGTACTAATTGAATTCAATAATAAATAATAATCTAAAGTATTTTGGATAGATTTTAACTAACTCAGCATGTCAATTAGTAAGAATTAATAAAAAATATTATAATAATCTTAAGACATTTGAAATCCCTTCCTAAACTTAAAATTGTACATTATCCCCAATGTATACAATTGAAGTACATAAAAATAAAATAATAATAAAACATGAAAATTGACAAAGGTGTATTTGGTACTACCCTGAATAATAAGATTTACAAAAGTCTTGAATTAGTGGAAAATTGTTATAATGCATTTTGTGTTAGGTTTTGGATAGTTTTTGTTCAATTTTTATTCTTTTCTAATATGTTTGTTCAAGATTGTTATTAGGTGTTTGTGATTGGGTTGAGCTTTAAGGACTTAAGGAGAAGTCTTAAAAAGGTTAGAGAATATTTATAGAATGTATCAAGATTTTAAGGAAGCTCAAATGTGTAGCTATTCAAAGTTGTTTAGACCAATAATTGTTTGTTAAAAGTAAACCTTAGTTTGACAGAATTGACAGATTGACCACTTGAGCTTTACATAGACATATCTGAGGCTTATGAGATCCAAATGAGGTTATTCAAAAGCTAAAATTCAATCCAACATCTTGGGCCATAATTCCTAAAGTCGAGGCCCAAAAGTGTTGTTTTGAGGGGCTAAAAAGACTAAAAATGAGATACAAAATATGTCCTGGCCCAGTTTGACCTTTCCTTGGTTTTTAGCCCATAACTTTAGATATAGGGCTTTGTTTTAAGCAAAAGAGGATCTATCAAAATTTTGGGAGGTAGAGCTACAACTTATATGAAGAGATTGTGACCTAAATATGACATCATTGAGGTTAAACAGAGGACAGAAGTATCAGGACAAAAAGAGAGCTCTAGATGGAGAATTAATGGAGTTTTGTTATCAACATTGATTGAGAGTTGGAGAAATCAAACAAGAGTTTAACTCCCTTGAACGGTTTTCTATTTTTTTGGGTTTGTAGATTTTTCTTGTTTCAATTTCTTCTTGATACAATGGAATTTACTGGTTTGAATTCAATTGGTATGAGTATTATTTTCATTTTGATGATGAGCTAAATTATTCTAACCTAGGGTTGCATATAGATTAAATTGAATATGATGATTTAGTAATTGCCATTAATATATATGTTGCCTAGATTGACTGTGTTGTGTTGAATGCTAGGTTAATAGATTAGCCACCTATTACTTTTAAGATATTAAGTGAAGAAGCAAGTGAAGAATCAAACAATGAAACCTGATTTTGGAACTAATCAATTACCTTAAGAACGAATTAGAAATATAAATTCTAGGGATTGCTTAATTCATAACTTCGAATGGTTAGTAGCTTTTACCTTATGAATGTGAGAACTATTAAATTGATAGTTGCTAATTTGATTGAAGAGAGAATAAAGCTACATATTACATTAATGAGAAGTTTAAGAATTTAGGCTTGAAATTGGATTAAAGTGTAAAACCTTGGTTGTCTTTGAAAGGTCTATATCAATTCCATACAATTCATTCTTTCTGTTTAATTTCATAATTTCATAACCTCTATACCTTCTTAAATTTGATTTTTTAATTTCTTGTTTTTAATCAAGTTATTACAGTTAACAACTTCCTTGTGAGACAACCTTAGGGTGTCCACGATATACTACAGCAACCTCGTATACTTGCAAGTGAAATGTTTAGCTAATGTTAAATAGAACGTAACAAAGATCCATCCTATATTATATACATCCAGCCTTGCAAATTATAAACAAAAAAGGATAAAAAGTTAAAAGAAAATAATAATAATGAAAATAAATAAAGAATATGGAAATAAAAATAATATAACATAAAACAATATTTCATTAATGTTAAAACAAAATAAAATAATAATGAAAATAAGAAAATACATAAATAATAAAAGAAAGGAAATGAAATCCAAAATAAAACGTCCATTAGCCTCTCGGTGAGTCCAATATGTCTGTCAGAGGAGGAATTTCAGGTCTCGAAGCCTCATACTGTTCCAGAGTTGAAGACGACAAAGGTGTTTAAAATTGTGGAGGTGGGATGAATAACTTAAGATGTCCTACCATCATCAAGACTTACTCCATCCATTTATGATGGGCTTCTCTCCTTTCCATCAACTCCTTCAGTGTCACTTGTTGTGCTCGAAAAGTATGTTCACCACCTAAGATTTGCCCTATGTTCTTTTCCAGATCCATCTTCAACTGGCCTAGTGTTCTGGTGGTCTTAACGCCCTAGGTGATCGTACACTAGCCTCCTTTGGTCCTACACCTCACATCTGAGATGGCAGTGACCTAGGTTGCGGTAGCTACTCAGCTGTAGTGGGGCAATCCCCTTCTGCTCCTGATGTAGATTACTTATTTGGAACCCCAATCAAGCAATAGATATCTCTTAATGACTCCTGCGTCTTGCGTACCATTTGTATATTTTCTATGACATCTAAATTAGGATTTGCCATAATACTAACTAGTTTCATCAATGGTAGCCTCCAAAAGACTCCCATCCTTCATGCTATCTGTGTCATATAAGGCCTTATGCATATGGTCCTTACCTTCATCTCTTTACTCTAACGCTAGGCATGCCCTAAATGAATTGGCGTCCACTCACTCATGCTTCATAAATAAAAAACGTCTAGGTTTCTGATAACCCCAAAACTGTTACCTCGCCTACTCGACATATGACTCAGAATTTCATGGATGTATCTGAATGCGGGGTGTCAAAGTGTTGATGCTTTGGATTTGCTAGGGTTGTACTCATCCTCAATACTAATAGTATGCCAAAAGTGTCAAGGAGACATCCTATGCAGAAAGCCTATCCATAATGCTATATAACTTTGTGTCCCTATGAAATCCTGTCATAAAGACCCATCATCATGAAAAACTTCGAGGAACTCATCCGGACCAACTTCCCTAATCATATTGGCCTTTGTCAATGAAGTATATGGAGAGCTCACCGGGCATAAGCTCCTAATACGAGGGCTCTATGATCTAGAAGAACCAAGATGATGTTCTAACATTGAGAAGGTCTTAAGCCTACTAGACATATAAAAAATTAATATAAAATAAAATAATTAGAAAATTAAACAATTACTCAAATTAATCACCAAATTAAGATGGCAACTAACAATTAAAACTAATGTAGCCATGTAATAACAAATTTAAAAGTAAAATTGAAAATAAAGCACCTAATCTAACCATTACCCAAAATTGACAAAATTAGACATCTAATTCATGCAAAATTCAAAGTTGAAATAAAATTAAACTAGTAAACAACTTTAGCTAACTATAAAAGCAACAATGCTAACTATATATTGAATCTTTAGGCTATTGGTATGGTTGGTGTTTATAACTATCTCCTTATGATTTCTTGTGTTTAATATTTTTCTTATTAGCCTCCATGCAAACTTCTTCTTTTGTTTAACTGGCTTTTATTGGTAGGAGATAGAAATTTCTCACTTAGTCATTAAGTTATGCTTCTCTCTTCAGTTTCAAAGTTTCTAGAAGCTCCTTATTAATTTCCAATTCAATGTAAATTTGAGCATATCTATTTCTTCTTAAAGAGTTTCTACTATCATCTACACCTAATGTTTTTTCTATACAACTAGCAAGATAACTTATCACTATGGTGCTATAATGTTCCAAAGGAATACTATAGAAGTGCATCTAGATGGAGATTTCCTTTAAATTATTCCTATCTAAACATATTTTTGGCTTCCATTATTGGAGTATGATAGGTTTTCCATTGACATACTAGGGCCCTGTTCAAGTGCTTTCAAGGTGTTGGTTTCATTGGTGAAGCTAAGTAAGAAGAAATCCTCTTTTGAGATTAATATTTTCTCAAGTCTAATTCCAATCAATTTATCCTCATCCTATTTTTCATCACAAGGAAAGATGGTCTCTTATTAGAGAAATAGCCTACTAAAGTGTTGCTCCATCTTATTGCTTTAAATTCCATAAGTGGTGAGATAACTAGAGGATCAATAAGAGATATGTATCTCAACTTATTGTTAGAAGAGGCTTCTCCAACAACTTAGGACCATTTTCTTCTTTTGGTAGCTGGAGCTAGTTCTTAATTTTGAAGAATTCTTTAAGTTTAGCTTATTCTTATTTTGGTAATTTCAACTTAGTGTTATTGTCTGATTCGTGAGAGTGGATGGAGGAGTAGGAAAGTGAAGTTTGGTTTAAGATTGGGGTTGGGGTTTCTTGAATGGAGGATGGAGGCAAATTGAATAAAGGAGGGTAACTTGTGGTTATGATAAAGTATAGTAGTTATGGAGAAGGAATAACTTGGAAGGTAGAGAAAGAAGCTACCATACACAAGCTTAGGCTTAGGCAGGGCCTCTCCCACCTTGGTTATTACTAAAGTAGGTAACAAAATTTTGAGAATGAAAAGTTCAATGATGGGAAGTTAGGAAGAGAGGAAATAAAAATAAGTCAATATGATATCGAGTGTCAAAAGTATGGATGGTGAGGAGAGAAGATGAGGACATTTCTCTCACATATTTTAGATATCTTTATAACTTTGACATTCCTCGTATTTGAATTGTTATAATGCATTGCTAAATGTCAATTTTATTCTATAAATATAAATTATTTACATAAAAAATTAAAGATAAGTTAAAAAAGTTTAATTCTAATTCTAGTTACATTTTAATTGAAATTAAAATTTTATTTCAATTAGATTATTCAAAAGTCCAATCTTTTCTTTAAATAGGCTTAACCTCTTAAAGAATTAGTACTTCTTACTTGATTCTATTTATACCACTTATAGAGTTCTCTCAAATTATTGGTGTTAATACTATTAAAGACCGAACACATGTACGGGTATGATAATTACAATAAACCAATATGAGAAACAATTTAAGGGAGATGTTAAAAAATTATCAAGTTTCACACTAACAGATGAGTTATGATTTATTCATCATTATGTTTGTATATTAATTATGTTATAAAATACAATTAATCTTGAATCTTGAAAAATTAAATAAAAAAATTTTATATTTATTTGTGATTATTTGAATTTCTTAATAGTTTAAACCATTCAAAATTTGAACCAACTTAATTTATGTATAATCTCAAATATATTTTTCTTTGAGTCTTATGTCTTTGAGTTTTATGTTTTGTATTTAATCTAAACATTTAATATTTAGTACTTTCCTCTTAATTTTCTAGCCTGAATATTTTCTTACTTAGCCTAAACTTTTTCTTATAATTACTTGTTTATTTTATTTATTTACTTGTATTTTTGTTTATTTATTTGCGTTTTTTATTTTTTATTTTTTATTATTTACCTTATCTATATATATACTGTATTGTTTATTATTATTATTATTATTATTATTATTATTATTATTATTATTATTATTATTATTATTATTAGTCAATTTTATTTTTATTATTATTACTTTATTATTTTAATATGTATCTTTTATTATTCTTTATTTTTTTGTAGTTCTATCAAAAACATTTTTTCTATCTAGATTTTTACATACTTTTTATATTAGCAGAAATTTTGTTAAAATTTTGTTGTTTATCAATTGAATTTGAATTTGAATTTGAATTTTATTTTTTAAAAAATTTTAATCAAATTAGAATCAGATCCATGTTATTGCATTCCCAACACTACGAAGGCCCTTTTGTATAATTTATCTTGAGATACCAAAGGTGTTGCATCAGCAATCGAGCATCAGATCATACGGACGATGCCCCTCGTACCATCTCAGCTTATGTCAACGTTGATGTTAGAAAATAAATGTCTGACACCAAACGCACTTAATGCACCCGTTTAAAGGCCTTCTGGTTTCTCCGTCCTCCGCCGCCTTACGCTCGTTTGCTACACTTTCTCTTTTCAGTTTCTTGCTTTAAGAGAAAACCTCAGAAAGGGAAAAGAGCTGCAGAAAATAAATTTCGCTCACTTGCGCGTCTTATGTCATTCTGAACCGTAGCGAGGAAATGTCCGTACAGCGTTTTGAGAGAGATGTGTGGAAGAGTAAGGCTCGCGCGCTGCAGCTCCGCATCAGGGATCGGTTCAGGGTGGCGGTGGATCGCCGTCACCGCCTCACTCCGTTGCTCGCAGACGGTTACTTCTCTTCCAAGGTCCAAAGATGGATCTCTCGATTCCGCGAATTTCGCCGCGATTCTCTTCAGTCGCCCTCTGCTTTTTATCGCAAACGAGGTCTGTCTCTGATCATCTGCATACGCGAAGTTGAATGTTTATACACGTACATGAATTACACTTCGTAAGGCGGTGTTTGGATGTGGCCTCTTCATGTAGGTAGATGAAGCATTATGTAGGTGTAGTTTCTGCGAGTTTTGAGCTAAGTAGGTTAATGACTTTGTGTAGTTGAATTATGGATTTTATTTTTTTGCGGGTTGAATTAATTTGCTGCCATAGCATTTCACATTAGGTTCTTGTTGTCTGTTTATTGGATGACAGTAAGCAAGGACTTTAATGCTGATGAAGATTCTGTTATTATGAACATGCTTCGGTCTGTAACACTTCCTCTCATTGGAAACATGTGTCATGTATTTATGAATGGCCTTAACAGTGTTCAGGTTTGTTGAATTCATTCTAATGGTATCTTTTAATTATTACTTTTTTATTCGTTCCCTTCAAATTGATCTTTTATACTTTCCTAGAATTAGTTTGAGGTTTGTTTTATCTCAGGTTTATGGTGTAGAGAAACTATACGAGGCATTGCTTCGTAGGCCCGAAAACAAACCTCTTTTAACGGTAAAAAACTGGGTACCCCACTCTACAAAAGCAATGCTAAGCGTAGTTGCATTTGCATTATCTTCTCAATCTGAAATTTGGTTATTTCTGCTTCTACTTTTGGTTTTGGATTATCAGAAATATAGTATGGATAATGTTGGATGATATAATAATCTGTCTTTCCACTTTGAAGGTGAGCAATCATGTTGCTTCTGTGGATGATCCATTTGTCATCGCTTCATTGCTTCCTCCAAGAGTGCTGTTGGATGCTCAGAACATAAGATGGACACTTTGTGCATCTGATCGTTGTTTTAAGAATCCTGTGACTTCTACATTTTTTCGGTGTGTTAAGGTACTGCCAGTTGCTCGTGGTGATGGGATTTACCAGAAGGTAACCGCTTTAATTATACTTTTGTCTCCAAAGCGTGAGCTGACACTGCTTTGTTATAACTCTTCATCTGGAAAACATAGCCTGATCTATTATCCTTTCAAAGTCTTTGTATCTGATTTGCTGATTGCTTAAGCTTAATTTCTAGAAAATTAGATATTTTCTTTATTCCATTGCACTTGCCTGAGAATATTAGGAAACTGTCCACTTGAATTATATAGTTGATGAGCAATTATGTACTTCTTTCTGTCTCGTGCTCTCTTGTTACTCTCCTCAATTAAATGCCACATGTTAGAAGACTTTCTCTTTCCATTTACTGCTCTCTGGTTAGTAAAGATGATATACACGACATTAGAATTAATAGTTATATCAAAGTTTGACTGCTGAAACTCCAATATAACTGATATTCTTAGCTAGCAGCTATATATCCTGAAGGGATTTAATCTTTTGAGGTGCTTTTTATGCCTTTTTGAAGTTTTTATTGTCTTTCCTTTTTTATAGTTTTAGATGCACTAAAATTTTATCTGACTTGTTTACTTCTTGCAGGGCATGGACATGGCAATTGCTAAGCTGAACAGTGGTGGCTGGGTTCACATCTTCCCAGAAGGGAGTCGTTCACGTGATGGTGGGAAGACCATGGGTTCAGCAAAAAGAGGTGTTGGGAGGTGAGGATCTTTTGGAAGTTCATTTTATTTGTGGTCAAAGTAGCATTGTCATCAATTTCAAGGAAATATAAAAACTTGATACTTTTGATAGTTCTTATTTATGAGCTTCTGACTTCTTCAATATAATTATTCTAGTTGATACACAAAGTTATACCACTTTACTTTCATTGCTTAGCAGGTTGGTCCTTGATGCTGACACTCTGCCCATAGTAATCCCATTTGTACACACTGGGATGCAGGAGATAATGCCTATCGGGGCCAACTTTCCAAGGATTGGCAAGACAGTAAGTATGATTTTTCTCCAGCATGAGATTTTAGCACTTGTGAATCCCTGAAAGTGGCTTTTGTGTGATAAGTTTATCCTTGTATTTTAAAGGAAGTATCCTGGCCTTCTCCAAACATGAACATCTTTGGTTTGATATGCAATATGTGGTAGTGTTTTATAGATGGGAGTAGGCCATTCTGCCAACAAGCCAACAGCTGGTCTTGTAGCTTTATTATGTGGACAGCAATCAGTAACAAGTTTTGCTTCATTTTCTAGTATAATTAACGTGGATTCTTAGTTGCCTACACTCTTAGGTATGATTTTGGAATATGGTGTACTCTCATTACCTACATGGTTTTGTTTCATTTCCCATTTGTAATCTCAGACCTCCTATCATTGGTATGATTTTGAAATGTGGTATAAACTCATTGTTCCAGATTATTCATATACCAATTTCAGTCTCTTTAATAATTATCCTGGAATTTGCAGGTCACGGTGCTTGTTGGTGACCCTATCCATTTAGATGATTTACTTGATGAGGAAGCAGCTAAACGCATATCAAGAGGCCACCTGTATGACGCTGTGGCTTCAAGAATTGGTCAAAGATTACATGAATTGAAAATTCAGGCTGAAAAATTAGCATATGAACATTCATGTGAATTACAACGTCCTGTTGAAGAAAATGTGGAGAAGGCAAGCTTTAGTGAGGACGATGCATTAGGATATCAAACTCAACACACTCCAAAGGTTTCTTATCATCAGGAGCTCACATCCTCTAATAGTTACTTCAAAGGAGGATGCGCTCACGGAGGTGGAATATTCCCTGGGATGCGTGTGCTTATGGAGTCGACCGAAG
The DNA here is from genome assembly GCA_025504915.1 of Erythroxylum reticulatum. Classification (NCBI taxonomy): domain Eukaryota; kingdom Viridiplantae; phylum Streptophyta; class Magnoliopsida; order Malpighiales; family Erythroxylaceae; genus Erythroxylum; species Erythroxylum reticulatum. The sequence continues at coordinate 7,053,129 of JANSVA010000007.1, forward strand.
CAGTGGGGTTTGCAGCCAGAGGCCTATTCATAAACACCATTAGAGCAAAGGAAAACCCTTATAGTCCTAGGGTGAAGGGCCCATTGAGAGCGTGGAAACAGTTTTTCGAAGATAATATACTGCATCAATTGAATACATGTTAGTGAAATACTTGTTAAGGCAAATGTAATCTGACAATTTTGTGATGTAATCAGAACTTGCAGAGTAGCTGATCATATAGATAAAACTAGAAACTGATCGTTAGCCTTTCCATGTTCTTTTGAATGGCTCAATTTCTAATGTGCAGCTGGTGCAAGGCACCAATGTGGTGACTTCCTTGGGACGTAAAACTTGTGCTGGCTCTATATTTTTCACTTTAGGCATGGAACAAGTAGCTGATGTTCCTTTTCCTTATTTGGTTAGCTAAATTCTGCGGCAAAGGTCAGTAAATCTTGAACGTTCAACATATCAAGACGCTCCTTTCACAGGGAAGAGTTGTTTGATTGTCTCGATCGGTCCGGCTAGTGGCGAATTAGCTCTTAAATATGGCAGGCATTCAAATCATCGTTCGTTATTTCTCTTATTTAGGAAATAAGAGAAACACCAGTTGTAATTAAGAGATTGATTGGTATATTTAGGGTCTGTTTTATTTTTATTTTTTATTTTTTATTTTTAAATTTAATAAATTATCCTGTTTGTTTGAATTTTTTGTTTTAGTTTTTTTCCTGTTTTCAAAATTTGTAAAAATATAAAAAGCGGTTTTTTTCTTTCATTAAATCAACATTATTAATTATTATTATTAATTATAAATAATTTGATTATCTAAATTTATAAATAGTTGATATAATTTTTATAATTAAATTAATAATTACCAATAAATATAATTAAATTCAAAATAAATTGGAAATATAGAATTTTTCATTAAAAGATTTAATAATTAAAATATATGTAAAATAAATATTAACTTTTAAATAATTTATTTTAATAAAATAAAATAATTTTATTGATAATTTATTAGTAAATATTATATAAGAGATTAAAATAAATTTAATTAATTAAAAATAATTTATCTTTAAGTTTTATCTAATATATAATTATAATAAAAAAATATATAATTACATTTACAATAGCAACTAAACATATTTATTTTATTTAAAAAAATAGAAAATAAAAACTAAAATTAAAAATCATAATAGAAAAATCGAAGCGGCGAGGAAATAAGTGAAAGATCAATTATAATTATGAAATCAACTTACCAATCCTTCTTTCATTTATTTACCAGTATGAATTATTATTCAGCACAATTCATAGAAGAATTTCTCATTAGAACAATAGGAATCTTTCTTGTAGTTTGTGATCTCCATCTTCAATAATTTGTATGTATGTGTCGTAGTTCTCACATTTGATTTTTTGTTCAACTAAAAATGGGGGAGATTAGGGAATCATCTGTAGCAAATTTATGAATAAGGTTTTGATATCTCAAAAAAAAAAAATCTACATAATCTTAATTAATAAGAGAGACCTACAATCCAATTCTATAATCAAGCTTTCAAAGGATTATATAGTTCTTTTACGTAGGAAAAAGAGAAATCATTGTCAAGCAAATATTCACAGTGAAGAACTTTATAATAGACAAATAGACAAAAGTTGACGTTTATCCTCAAAGAAGATGTAAAAACGAACCTGTCAAGATCGTGATTTGTCATGCTCAACAAATTAAGAATCCAAAATGTCACGCTCAATAAATTAACCTGCAGAATAGACCAGGTTCCTAATGTTTTAGCCTTACAGATTCATTTAAAAGAATATCGTAGAAAGCGCTAGTCATTCCTCATAGATGTTTAAATACATTATTACTACTATTTTTTTAACTTGAAAAAATATACATTTAAATCTTCTTCTTTTTTTCACATATGCTAAATGCTACATCCACGTGCTTGATATTAGCATATTCACTAAGGACAAAAGATAAATGTTGGTCTTACATTTCAAATAATTATATATATTTTTATATGGTTAGTTCTACTAGGCCTCGGATGTGGAAAAAACATCGGAGACCTACTTCAATAATATTGATGTCGTGATTTCATCGGGATCTATTTGGTTCTATTGCTCTCTATATTATGGATCTCTATCCAAAACTATTTTACAAATCCTCCAAGTCACACTTATGTGTGTGACCCATTAGATTCCCGATTATGATGGCTACTTGGATTAACATTTAATCTAAGCAAGTCATGAGTGGCATTTAGTAATACATCATGACCTCTAATTGACCGAAAAGTAAGTGAGTTGACGAACGAACCCGTGCTCATCACGAACCCTCCTATAGACAATTGATGTACAATTCGTCCTTTCACTATGTTGTATCCCACTTGGTTATGAGTATGGATAAAGTGTCAACTCTCACTAAGCTAACTACGTCAAATCTAACCCAAGTAATATCAATTCTCATCTTGGAACTAATTACTCTATATGTCAATGAAGACATTCTTCATGATACATGTACTCCGACCAGAGATTTCCAAGTAATTACCACAATAAGAGGTCTGGGTATCATCTTCTGCTATCACAGAAGTGGTGACTCATCTATTGGCTACTCAATTATTTTCAAATATCTCAAGCTGTATCCAATTACCACCCTATGAGCGACCTATGCAAGGCAATAAGGAATAGAGTCAAAGCATAAAATCAATATCTAAGATATCCTAGAGTAGCTAAAGTCTAAAGATACTTGCACCATTGCTATGATGAGATTATGACTGACATTAGAATAAGGCATCCATTTGATGATCTCATAGTAGGTCATCCAATGTACTTACTATCTCTAGTAAGCATCCGCATCTCAACTCTAAACATCTTATGCTTACAGTTTCTGAAATCCACTACTTGATCAAATCAAAGAGTTTGACATGTGCTAGTCTATTTAGATTAATGATATCAAGTCTCATTAATCCTATGACTATGGATAATTTAGATACTGACATAATTGCACATGATAGGAATCTCAATAGTATGATCACATTATAATTTCCTTCATGTTATATCATATATCATAAACTTCATTAATTTATTTATACATCAATATCAATTCATAAATAATGAACACCAAATTAATTAAATATACCTTTTTTATTATTGAAAATAAAGATTGTACACAACTTTGTATAAAACGTGCTAAAGGTGATTGCCTTTAGGGTACTACTCTAACAGATATTAGCATATTCACCAAGTACAAAAGATAAATGTAGGTCTTACATTTCAAATAATTCAACAACATGAAAAATAAGAACTGCTATAAGAGGTCTAGTTGTTAAGTAAATGCTACTTGAATCCGAATGAAGTAAAGAAAAGAGTCCCAAAGCGATGTTGTCGATAGTAACTTGAATAAGGTTATGGTAATGGGACCTTGGCATATAGGGGATGTTATGTCTAATTTTGTTGAATTTTGCTTGCATTCATACCATCATTTTGGCTACAAATTCTTGTGTTTTTAATCCAAATTTGTGGTGAATTAAGTAAAAATGGTGTGAATATTGCATGGATGTTAATTGGCTTGTCTTGTGAATGTTGCATGGAATTAGGAGAATTTTGCATGAAATTTGGTGTGACATGTTAATTACATGGTCATAGGTCATGATCATGTAACTCACAAGTGTGACCATAGCTGCACGGGGCTGACAATGAGTCACA
>JANSVA010000007.1:7056900-7090651 GCA_025504915.1 Erythroxylum reticulatum
TAATTACATGGTCATAGGTCATGATCATGTAACTCACAAGTGTGACCATAGCTGCACGGGGCTGACAATGAGTCACATACATGACTTCCATATCCCCATGACAAGTTTTTCCATTACATTCATCTAATTATTATGTGGCATCTACAAGTTGAAGGCTCGAAAACCTAAACCTAAAAGCAAACTATAAATAGAAGGAATAGAGGATGGAAGTGAGAGAATTATTCTTCACATCCTAGATGCACTGGGACATTCAGGGACACAAAAATAGATAGAGAAAAAGAAGGCGAAGAAGAGAGGAGAGAAAGAAAAGACCAGTCGGGTGATGTGAAGAAGAAGAACAGTAGAGAGTGGAAAGAACTTGAGCATCCAATCATCTGAGTGAGAACCAAGAGAGCAGAAGGCGAGAATGTAGAGAGCTTGAGAGTGCAGGAGACCACTGCAACTCCCTCATTCTATCTTTGTTTGCTTGCTCTGCTCTTCATTTGTTGCATTATTTCTTTATGTATTACCTTTCTATTGATAACTAAACCTACTACCTTGTTAGTTTAACCGACTAACACTTTGTAGCTTTTGATAGTTCATTTGGATATTTACTCGATTTGTTGCTTTAATACTTCTTTTATACTGATAAAGATGAGATTGAAGTATATGAAGATGATGAATCTTATTATTTCCATGATGGGCTAATCTCTTTTTCTTGAAGATTAATGTAGCTATTTTAGTCAAATATGCATGATTGAGGGACTATGTTGTTGTCTGATGTTTTCTATAGTTTCTGAACTGAATCTATGTAATAGCATGACCAAACTTTGCTTCATTTTGGTATTAAACGAAGGATTGAGAAAAGACGTTTAATATGAAACGAGAAACTATAAATGCTTAGGTTGAGAATTAGAAATATATTAACTTAAATGGCAATTATTAGTTGGGTTTAATAATTAATTTGAATGATAAACTTGTCGAATACAAAAGTTAGATTAGTTTGTTATTTGAGTTGATTTTAGAACCCAATTGGTAATTTTAGTAAGACAATTATCCAATCATTTTCCCATAGTCATACATAGCAGATTAAATTAGTGAAATTAATTTTCAAGAGTTTCCTAATTCGATTAATCTATTCGTTTTTGCTTCTTATTAAATTAGTTTACTTCTTAGTTTAATTTTGTAATTTTCTTTAAAGCCTTCACTCAACAAATCAGGATAGAATGTTTAGGATTGCGTCTATTTTTATTTTTAAGATTAATTTAAGTGAACCATTTTTAACTCTGTAACTATAACTACCTCGTATACTTGTGAGTAGGATAGCCTAGGTATTTTTAGAACTTATTTTGGGCACAATAGGGGGCCAATATATGTTTATTTAAAAGTGGAAACCAAGGATATAATTTAATAAAGAATGTGTTGAAGTACTTCCTATATGGGTTAATTTTCATAGCTTGCCTATTAAATTATGGACTGTTGAAGGGCTAAATTTTTTAGTCAGCTCTCTGAGTAAGCCTTTATGTATGGATGCTCAAACATCTAATATGGAGAGAATTAGATATGATAAGATTTGTGTGGAGATAAAGAGAAATGTTAACCTACTAGAATCTTTATCAATTATGAAGCTTGGTGAAACAGGGGATTTGGTGAAATTTGAAATTAAGGTGTACTATCCTTAGAAGCCTCATAATACATCTAAAAAGTGGATACCAATAAGAAGAAACTATAAAATTGGTTGGCAGGAGGAGATATTGCAGTTGAATGTAATTTAGTAGATGTTGAAAGGAATGAAGATTCTCTATAGGTGGCTAATGAGAAGCATATGCTCATTGAAATATAGAGTAATTAAACTGAAGTTAATATAGATGGTGATGAAAGGAGGACTAATTTAGTTTCTAAAAGCCTAATTTAGAACCAGACAGTTGATAATCAAGGTTTAGAAAATAATGCATTGGATTCTCAACCTGTTGTAGTTCTAAAAGGTGCAAATAATTTGCTGAAGAATAGCCAGATAATACAAGCAATAACAATCTAATCTTGTTATAGGAAGAGAATACTACTATTGATGGGGGTGCAAATACTTCACAAGTGACTTTCACTAACTCCAAAAGAAGATCAGCCAGGAGAAAAGCAAAAAAAAAAAGGGGTATCACTTTAGATGACAATATTGGTATGGAATATAAAAGGGTTAAATGACCCTCTTAAATAGTGCACGGTGAAGGAGATGGTAATTGATAGGAAACCTATTTTAGTAGGCTTTCTAGAGACTAAAATAAAAACCTTACTTATTCAGTTTGGACTATCATTTTTGGGTGTTCAATGGAAGACAATTACCAATCATTCATATCATTATAACATTTGTATTGTCTGCCTATACAACTTATATTGCATTGTGGTAATAACTAACAAACTCAATGATCAATTCTTACATCTTCATTGCTAGATGGGAGATAATTCTCCTTCCTTTGAAGTAACTCTTATATATGCTTCCAAATTTGCATTACAAAGGGAGAAATTATGGACTGTTTTACAACTTATTCACTTAATTATGCAAAATTCATGGTTAGCAGTCGAAGATTTCAAATATTCCTTGAATTCTAGTGAAATAGAAGGTGGTGATATATACAAAATGGGCAACATGTAGATATGTTGGACCTAAGGGCAATAGGAAGATTGTTTACCTGGACTAATAAATAGCAAGGAGTAATATTGATGAGGAAGAAAATAGGTAGAGCCCTGGTGAACCAAACTTGGCTTTGCAGATTCCCAGATTCCTATTCACACTTTGGAGATATTGTGTTCTTAGACCATCTTTTATGCACATTCAGAAGATGACAAAACCAATTAGAGTTAGAGCTCCATTTAAAATTTTCAATGGTGTCACATAGATGGAAGGTTTTATAAAAATCATCAATAGTTGCTAGAGGCAAAAAGTGTAGGGATACAAGGCTTTTCAATTGATGTAGAAACTTAAGCTTGTAAAAATTGTCATCAAACAATTTGTCAAAGGGGAGAATCAAAGCCTTAATGACATTAAGCTGAAGTTGACTGAAGCACAAGATGCCTGCTATAAGGATCCTTTTAATGTTAAGCTTAAGAATACTCAAATACAGAGATTGAAAGAATACTAGGAGGGGTTGACATTTCATAATGCTACCTTAAGGCAAAAAGCTAAACTAAATTGGCTAAGAAATGGGGATTCTAACACTAAATTTTTTCATACTTCTCTTCTTGCTAGAAGGAACAAAAATACAATATATAAATTGAAGGATAATTGTGGGAATGTGATTTCAGAACAACAGGATTTGAGTATATTGGTCAAGGAGTATTTCCAGCGGCTAATGGGAACTTCTAGTAGTCAGAATCAGGGCTTTAGTGTTTGGTTTTTCCCCCAACCAAGCGCAACATGATATGATCATTGCTCCTTTTACTTCTTAAGAAGTCAACGAAGTGTTGTTTAGCCTCAATCCTTCCAAATCTCCTGTCCAGATGGTTTCACAGTCATATTCTTTGAAAAACCTGGGAAATCACTAATATCCTTTTTACTAAAGCAATTTTAGAAATCTTCTCCTCCAATAAGTTTATTAAGGAAGTGAACCATATATTCTTTTGTCTTATCCCCAAGAAGAAAAACCCTTCCTCTATATCTAAATTTAGAATTATTTCCTTTTGGACAACAATTTATAAAGTCATTGCTAAATTTCTTGCATAAAGGTTGAAAATAATACTAACAGAAGTCATTAATGTGGCCTAAGGAGCATTCTTACCTGAGAGAAATATTAGAGAAAATATACTCATCCTACAAGAGCTTCTAAAGGAATACAAATCAGGTAAGAATATCAAAAGTTGTTTGTTGAAGATTGAACTTTTTTCATGGCTTATTACACCTTTAGTTGGAAGTATTTAGAAGAATGCTTGGAAGTTATAGGTATACCATTAAATTTAGAAGCTAGATTTTACAATGCTTCCAATCCACTTCCTTCAGCATTCTGGTGAATGGTATACTAATATTACCTTTTAGAAATGCTAGAGGAATTAGACAAAGGGACCCCTTTTCCCCTTACCTCTCCACCTTAGCTATGGAAGGTGTTTCTAGACTGATTTCCAGACTTGTTAACTATAATGGCATATTTCAGTATAATAACAAATGCAAATCCATTAAACTATTCCATCTGATTTATATTGATGAATTAATGCTTCTCAACAGTACAGATGATCATTCAATCAGAATGTTGTTAAACATGTTGCAAGTTTTCTCTAATTATTCTGGACTTAAGGTGAATGTGGAGAAAAGTGGCTTGTACCTTTCCTCGAATTTCAGAAATTAACAACATATTAGTAGCATGGTTGGTTTTGCATTGCATTCTCCTCCATTGAAATATCTAGGGTTTCCAATTACTACCATAAATTTTTTTAGATATCATTCCTTTGATTGAGAAGCTCAAAGACAGAATTAATGCATGGTAAAATAAGTTCCTATCTATTATAGCCAGATTGACTCTCACCAGTTTAGTACCGAATAATATACGCATCCACTTGTCTGCACATATGGTTCTGCCTAAGAGAGCCATTAAGGAAATTGATAGAGTGTTAAAAGCCTTCTTGTAGTTTAGGAAAATAGAAAGTTATAAGTTGGTCAAAGTGAAATGGTGTGACATCACTATACCAAAGAGACAAAGAGGACTAGGGATAACCCCAATTTCACAAATGCAAAAAGTTCTACTTTGTAAGACGATTTGGAGACTCTTCATTAATAGGAAAGCTCTTTGGATCAAATTGGTAAGTGAATATCATCTGAAAGTTTAGAATTTTTGGCAACTGGATAACTCTTGGGACTTTTCTTAGATATTCAACTATATGCTTAGTTCGAGAGACATGATCTATCCTTATATCAAACATCGGTTGGGAGATGGACATGATATATGGTTTTGGTTTCATTATTAAACCAACTTCAGTCCACTCATCCTTAGAGCAGGCCTTGCTTAACTCAGAAATAGAATTCCTTTCAATGCTAGAGTCTGCTTGCTTATCCAAAGTGGATCTTGGTTTGGAAATTTTAGAGGCTTTTCCTTACTTGTAGATTATTTTCCAAGTATCCCTAAAGGGTTGAGGAAGGATAGTATCATCTCGACTCTATACTCCAGAGGTACTTTTAATAATAAATCCTACCTTAAGATGTTTGTTAGTAATGTTGAAATTGTTCTTTGTTTTTGGAAGCAATCTTTAAATTCAAAGCTACATTTTTCACTTAGCGAGTGATTAAAAACAGACTTAGAACCAAAGATAGATGTGTACCCTATATACGTCCATTGTAAGCAAATCAATGAGAGCATAAATCATTTCTACATTGAATGCAACAACAAAAAAGTAATTTGGAGCAAAATTATGGTTATATTACAACTATCTAGTTATACATTTTAGTAAAGGGAGACATTGAATCTGATCACAGGGTGTACCAAGCATGGTCATTCGAATGGATTGCTTACAAAGATAGCCTTTACTACTATCATTTATTCCATTTGGAGGGAAAGGAACAAGAGAATGTATAAAGGATTTGAAGAGGACAAACATAAGCTAGCTGACCATATTGTGAATTGGACTTGAGTAACCATCAATGCCAATCACAAACAAAGCTCAATTAGCCAAGCACTAAGAAAGAACCAGATACTGTAATGCGATCAGTTGTGTTTATTTTTTAAAAATGTTACCTATGTTGTTTTATGGATAGATAATATGTCTCATTATAATGTTGCTAAGTAGCTTTAGCTAGTTTAACATAATTTCCTTTCATTTAAAAAAAATTCTCAATACTACAAGTATAAGGATCATATCTTATAGTATTAAAAGGTATCGTTCCCATAAAGACTATAGACACCCTACACAATTTGAAAAGAACTTTGTCTAAAAAGAACTTTGTCTAAGGCACTAAGAATTGATATGAATTAAAATAAATAGTTGAAAGTAAAATAACTAATAAAACAAAAATAAGTAATTAATAACTAAACTGCGATTGAATTTGAGGTTGATCAAAGTTGAAGACATAGGAACTATTATCGTTTATTTCTTTCCCTTAAACTTGTTGACTCAATTTGTGTTTAATCCAAGATCTCCTAAATTTTTTACTACTCTCTCTTAAGATCTAATCACGTAACCCTAATTGAATTCAATATTTATAGAGTTGTAATCTCTCGATTCATAAAACTACTCCTAACTTATTCAATTAGATTTGAAGCAATCCTGTAGATAATTAATTTCACAATTAAAATCTCTGTTTAATTGTTCGTTAATCTAATAATTTTAGGTCTATTAAGTTACTAACCCTCGGTGCACAACTTAACACTAATGATTGATTCACTCTCTCAATTTATTGTCAAGTATATGCACGAAAATTTTCATGAACATTCTAGGATCTTTTTAGGATTTTACCACTTAATTTAGTTCCAAAAATAGCTTTGAAACCTCAAAAATACAAAAAGACTCGTGAGCTGGAAAAGTTGAAATTTGCTAGAATTGTTGTCTGTCACGCTTGGCACGATTTTGCCAAATCCTCTATGTCAAGATCATGCCTTTCGGAATGATTGTGCCTTCCTTCCTACACCCATCATCTTCTTTATTCTTCAATTTCCTACTTTCCAACACTCACAAACACACCACACACCTCTTGAAACATAAAATTAATATCAAATTCTTGCTTTAAACCAATCAAACACTTAGAATACATGCAAACACTATCAATACTACAATTCTAATCATATAGACATAATAATCATCTAAGAAATCCTTGAAAAACACACTTAAACACTAAGAAAAACATAATATAATCTACACCTTTACGTGTGGTTTAGATTTGACCTATCTATCTACTCAATCATGTTTTACTCTCTAAGAGGCTTTGGAGAATCCTAATAGATAATGAGACTCTTAAAGTTGAATGGGTTAATAAAGTTAAATGGGTTAATCCCACTACCTAGGAAACTCTAGTTTTCGAAAAACTCAACCTCATGTAGACTCATCCTAGACCATGGTTAACATCCTAAAGTTGAGAAATAAACATTATAAGAACATCAAATATATCATTGGCTATGGTAAAACCATTTGGATATGATATTACAGCTAGTACAATCTTGGACCTCTTTACCACCTCCCTTATGCTTTTCAACTAAGAAACATCATAAAATTGAATGACAAAATATTTGAGATTATTTATGGCAATGAGTGACTTATCAGGCAAAGGGGCTTTCATATAATCCAAGACAATCTTCCAAGGAACAACCCTAATTATTAAAATAGGATACTATCTACTAGACCAGGCATTCCTTGCATTTGTCAATAATTGATGAGCTTACCAAATGTTTAGAATCCCTACTCCTAAAGTAAGAAGATGATATGATGCAATCAAACCCCTCTATAACTCTCCCTTATAGTGTGGCTTGCCACCATCAACAAACATTTCGTACTTAAACATGATTAAATGCTCAAGTCCTTATTCAATAGATTGCAACTTTGTAACAATAAAGATAGAAACTAGAGATCACATCTTCTTAAGGTGTGTTGTCTCCGAGGAGCTCTGGAATTATATTCGACTGCTAAATAACCATTTCTACGACACATATATTTGGGACTTTATGATCTCTTGGTCGTCTAAAAAATTGTTTTGAAAAGATTATGATTTTCTCATTACTAAAATCTCTTTCTATGCTATCATCTATGCCTTGTGGAAATACCTTTTACCATAACACTTTGGAATGGTAAAGCACATAAAATTGGAGGAGTAGCGTTAATTCAAATTGCAAGAGAAATACAGCCGAAAGCTGGTGTTGTACGTGTAGCTTATAAACTCCAACTTCATAAGTTGAATGAAATGGCATGTGTGGTGTTCTACTTCTACATAGATAGTGTGATGGGGCTTGGCTTCAAGTCCTATCCCACCAATTGAAATCATTTCTGATCTCTCTTTTACAGATCACGGAACAACACCACATGAATCTCTTCCCTCTTTTTCCCTCTGTGTAACTATCTTCAGTCTCCCAAATGGCGGACGACGAACGCGAGCTTAGCCAGAAGCAAAAGAAAGAGATCGCCAAATGGTTCCTTCTCAATTCCCCCGCCGGTGAAATCCAATACGTCGCTAAAGGTACGGCACTTATTTGTTCTTCATATTATGGTGTTTGATGAAGAATTCCAGTGAAATGGATTCTTCTTGCAGATTTGAAATCTATTTTAAATGACGAGAGAGCGTACGAGGAGGCGGCTTTAGAAGCATTCCCGCTCTACAATAAATCTCATTTGACTTGCCTCCCATTTCCCGATAGAACTGCTGATGTACCTCTCTCTCTCTGATCCCTTTTATTTTGATAAAGCAATTGATAAATTATAGGGTTTAGTGCTCTAGAATCTTATAAATCTATCGCAGATGATGCCATTCCCATCTTCTTTCAATTTATGTTTGCAGGTGCTTTTAACGGCTTACAATCAACTTGATGAGAACAAGTTTCTTGATCCCAGGACCGCACAAGTTGCCACCGTCGACCATGTCAAACAAGTATATGAATAGCCTGTGTTTTCAGTTTTTACATTACTGTTTCATTTATGCATCTCTATTGGCCATCCAGGCTGCTATAATGAGTCAATTATCTATTCTTATTTTTTTTTGTTACTTCTTTTGGTGTGATTCTCTGCTACTCTTCAAATACTCTCAGTGGGATTCATACTGTGGATTTGTTCTATGCGTTAATACATTTTTATCATCATCTTTTATATCACGATGTGCTAAATTGATTCAGGTTTGTACAAAGGTGAGACCTGCAGCTGATGAGGAACTTGCATCGCCATTTATTGAGGAATACCGGTATGTTTTTTTCTGCCTGATAATCCTTTTCCTTACTATAAAAAAGAAGTTCTTTGTTTCATGTCACAATTAGGCAAGGCATTGATGTTGATCTTTAACACTTCTATGGTTTCTATTTTAACAATTGCTAAATCCCGCAATTTTTAATTTCTTCTTTCACGTTTGATTTTGTAGCGTTGAAAATTTTGTGTCTTCCATTTGCTACAATTGTAATTGAAATGTAGCGTAGCTTAAGTTACTTTATTCTAAGCTATTTTTGTTGATAAATAGGAAATAAATTTCAAAGCCTGATTATGATCCCAAGTTTAAAATCCCCCTGCAGTTGGGCTTTAGATTCAGAATTACTCAAATATGTTGATGAAGCTTATGCGAAAGGTGTTTGTTCAGTCTACTGTGTTAGTGGGAAAGATGTGGAGGGGCCAGGATCTGATTTCGAGCTTGTTGTGGTGATTTCTGCTGTTCGAAATAGCCCACAGAATTTCTGGTTTGAATTAGATTAATTTAGAGTAAATTACCTTTTAATCTTTCTTTTCATGTCTTTATGTATTGCCTCAGTGCCCTGCCTTTTGAATGTGATACAGCAATGGCAGTTGGCGTTCAATATGGAACATTGAGTTTAAGGATGATACACAGATACTGGAAATAAGAGGCAAACTACAGGTATTCTTTTGAAAGCATAAAGAAGTACTTAAATTCATTAATCTGTTAGGGACAGGAATAGTACCGAGAGCCATTCTTTGTCCCTTTCCTCCTGTTCTTGCAGGTCGTAGCTCATTACTTTGAGGAGGGAAATGTTCAGTTGGATGCAAATCATGATTGTAAAGATTCTACATTATTTCAGGTTATTGCATGTTTAATCTATCTTTTAGCTTGATTCCCTGCGGGTATTATACACAAAAAATTCTGTTTTGGTTCCTTGATGTAGTTAGGCCAGGGTTAATGCAATTAGTTCAAGTTAATTAGGTTGTAACTTGTAACACTGTAGATATTCAAGTTAATTAGGTTGTAACACTTTAGATATTATAATAATACAAGCTGTTGGAGTTGGCTATGTTGAAATTGCTCCTATCTGCATGACTAAGTTCATGCAGTGTAACTATTTGTTCTGGCTGACTGCCCATGCTTTTCATGTTATCAAATGTTGATGTATACTTTCCAGTGGTGTATTCTGTTACATATTCTAGACGTCATCTTACTCTAAGCTGTTGACTTGTGAATGATAGCAGTTTCTGCTGCAATTTTCTTGATATAGAGATTGTACTAGAAATTAAATGAGGTAGATACTGAGGCTTTTTATCTTCACATTCTATTTTGACTGCCAACTTTGAATTCTGTCCAGGATTTGCATAAAGCAACTTAAAGAATCCTTCCAATTTAATGTGAAATAGATTGAGTTTATTTGACTTTTTTCAATTTGTGTATGATTTATCTGCTATCTTCTATTTCTACGTGGTTAAGTTCCTTTATGGGGAAAGAAAGAACGATCTTTTCCTTTTGGTTCCAGGCTCCTGATGAGACTGCCGTTACCATAGTCAACATCATTCGTCACCATGAGGCGGAGTACCTGGCTTCTCTTGAGGTCTGATTTCTTTTTTCTCTATTGTTCAACGTTTAAATCCAAAGGTTGGTTTTTCTGACAATTACACTTGCCAGGCATCCTATTCAAAATTGCCTGATTCCACTTTCAAGGTACTTATTCCTAGCCTTCAGTTGGCATTGGACTGGGTTCAAAAAGTTCTCGTACAAATATATCTAAATGGTAATTGTATGGTTCAGGACCTTCGAAGGAAACTGCCGGTTACTCGCACCCTGTTCCCGTGGCATAACACTTTACAATTCAGCCTGACAAGAGATATACAAAAAGAACTTGGAATTGGAAAGTAGTTTTATGCAAGGTTATATTGTTAATTACTTGCATCGACTTATTGTGTTATCCTTTCAACATGTGTGACAGTTCGGATAGTTCTGTTTATATAGAATGTTATGTGACTGACGATCATCATTTTTGGCACTAATGAAGATTTTGATAATTAATGATATAATTGGGGAACAATTTGAATAATTGTAGTTTAAGAATGATTGGAGCGTAACAATTTGAGTCTTTGTATGTTAGGAGCCGTTTTCTTGGTTCTCCTGCCTGCTACTCCCCCTTTATCCAACCATACGACCCATCCTTCAATATAATCAGCCTCTTTTCGTGTATAGTTCTAGGAGATTTCCGACCTGCTAAGTTTTGGTGCGTAGTCTCGTATGTTCGTTACCAGTGATACATAGCAGTTCTATTGATGATCACTGCAATGTGACGGTGTGATCAGAACTCTTTTACAGGTGTCTGCTTTCTGATTCAAACAAGTGAGGTTACCCTCATAGATTTCAGAATACTTATTCATCTAGAGAGATTTGAGAATAGACCTCGCTCATTGGAATGTAATTACAATCTTCAATAAGTCAAAGGGATAGCTTCGAAATATCAACCCCGTACGAAGGCAAGATTTAGCCAAAACAGCTTCACGAGGCCCAAAGTTATAGGTCACTGCCCACTTTTCTTTTCCTACCATTTGGAACATCTGGGCTACAATCAAAATTGGTTGTTGAGGCGAAATCTGCTACTGAATATTACCATAGATTTTCGCATTTAATCCTTTAGTTTTATATTCCGGGGCAATATTTGTTTTCAGCAAATCTGATTTTATTAAGTTTTTATACATTTGATATCTGGAATTGTAATTTAAAATTAGAATTTAAAAGTTATTTTAATATGGTTTTTAGCGAATATGATTTTATTAAGTTTTTATACAATTGATTGTCCAAATTTTGAAGTTTAATAATTAAAATAATATTATTTTAAATCAGCATATTTAAATTCAACCTATTCAATTTACGAATTTTAATTTCATTTAAAATTCAATCAAAACTAAATTGAATTAAGTTGAGCCGAATATTTTTGTCATCTTAGCAGCAATAGCACTTGGAACATTTGGAAAGCAAGAGTTTCGTGAAAATTTTATGAGCAGAAATTGAAACTTCCCATTCTAGATCAAAGAGCAGGTCGAACTGGTTTTTTTATTATTACATATAAAAAGACAAACATTGATGAAATTTAGGATAAATAGATAAAAACCTATGAATGTTTCTTTTCATAAAAGCAAAACCTGTGGTATCTAATTGCCGTGGGCACTAAATTTCAGTATAAGTAAGATTGAAGGTGTCTAATTCAAAGATCATGAGTTGTCAACTTTGACCTGAAGAAGTTCATGCCCTTGAAACATCCTAATTAGCAGTCCAAGATACATAAAACTTGTTATTGCATTGTATTTTCCATTTGAACTTTTTTCAGGCTTTTGGTCTTTTCTAATTTTATAATTCTCATATTATAAGTAATATAAACAAGTCCATTAAGTCTTTGATGTTTCAAACGATTTTGGTTTTTTTGTATAAATGCATTAAAAAATGCTCTAATTATGCTCACAACCTGATGCAAACGTGGCTTGACTAAGTAGTCTAATAATCAATTTTCTCTATATTGGAGCACTTTTACCAAATATTCTTCACCACTCATCTGTATTTAAATTAATAATTATGAGAAATAAAATATATATGATTAATAAGTAAAAGATGAACTAAAAGTATTAAAAACTTACCAATCTACATTTTTTATCATAACTTCTCTTTTGTTTGATGATTTAACAAAACTCCTTAAACCTTCATGATAAATTTTCATTTCATTTATCGCTTTTGATTGCTCTTCAATAAAGAAAATACTTTTGTATTCAATCACATCAAAGAGACCACGCATAATATCATTTGTAGATGCATCTCCATTATATAAGCAATAAGGATCGAGAAAATAAGATGCTAAGTGGATCCTTTGAATAAGATTCTTATCCCATTGCCAGTATAAGGCTTATACAATTTCCCCTTCCCATTAAAAAGATTCATAATTGTTTCGCAAGCTCTATACATACCATCATATATGTACCCCAAAGATAGGTTCTAATATGAGTCAACAAACCTTAATAACCTTATAAATGGAGTCACAATCTTCACAATGGTCAAGCAGATATCCCAAAATTTATTATCTAGAATAAAAGAACAAATTTCTTTTCCTTTCGCACTCTTTAATAACTTATGACTTGAAAAATATTTACTAGTCACTAAATTTTGAACAACACAATCTCCACCCAATCTTCTTACTTCCTTAACCAAGAAAAAACATAATATGATTATACACAAAAATTGTGATATTAGATGCACATAAAGCAAGATTAGAAATATGATTCATACCACTAATATCTTTTAAAATGAGATTTATACAATGAGCAACATATAAAGACTAATAAATATGATCATACTTCAATTGTAACAATTATCCCGCTGATATGTAATTAGTTGCATTATTTGTAACGAGATACACAATATTATTTGGTCAAACCCATTTGAAAATTTCATAAAATAATTCATATAAAATCATTGTTTTAAAAATTAGACCAGACATCAAACCGATCAAAGTAAAGGTTTAAAGGTTTAATCGGTATTAAACTGCTATAAAACCGATATATAGTAAATAAGAAGTTAAAATAAAATATTTCTTTGAAATAGAAAATATACCAATGTTATGTTTTGAATTTTGATCAAAAATTACTAATATTTTTAATATCATAAAAAATGAAAATTTACATCGTCATTTTATTTTAGAATCTTACTATTTATTTCAATTATAATCTCTTCTCTTTGTGGCATATTAATTTCTCTTTATAATATAATAGTTTATGACAATTGGAAAGTTAAAACTTAAAATAAAACAAAATTCCTCATTAAAACTTAAAATAAAACAAAATTCCTCATTTTTATTAATTTTCTTATGAATGCAACACTTAGGTGGAACATGATAGATTCTGCCATTGTTATGAAGTTATAATATATTAATATTCTTGAAAATAGTTGTAACACCCCCAATATGAAATCTGCAACCACCCACATATATGGCAACCAAATTCCTACACAAATAGTCATGACATACATTTATATTCATTTATAGGAGCTGTCATCACACATTTTTCTATTCATTACTATACATGTACATATTACAAAATTTCTTATTATTTAACATTATCATTTAACAGTAGTATTACATCTTTATATTTACATGATAATCCAAAAAGAAAACAAACAATTTCCTTTACTTTTTTACATGTACAATCATCTTAAACCAAAACACATTCCAAAGGTACTTTTACTCCTAGTTGTTGGCCTTGGTCTCTGCAGATATTCCCTGTACCTCACTCTTATGACCTGGATATACACGAATTATCACTAATAAGTGTGAATTGCATCATATTTTAGGGCTTACTTTGATATGAATTTAATTATTAATTCAATCGTTTAGTATGTGTTTAGGATAGAATTGTGTTAGTTAGTTAATTATTTGTGTTTTAAGTATTTTTGTGGGTTAGTACAAGTTTTTAAGCTTAATTATTATGTTTTTGACATAACTTAATATGTTTGTTAGTATTTCAGGGTCAACATCGAAGAACGGAGAAGTTTTAGAAACACTCGGGCTAAAACAACGACCCATGATTGTTGCACAATAGGCCACGATCGTGACAAAAGCACTAGAGTCAGTCCACAATCGTGGCCCATATGCCACGATCGTCATAGAAGCCCAGGACATGGCCCACGATCGTGGCCTGCTTGCCATAATCATGACAAAATGCTTAGATGTGGCACTCAATCGTGGCCTATGTTGGGTAGACGTGCAGACACTAAAAAATGTCAAGTTTTGAGGGAGTTTTTGGACTTTTTATACCCTAAAAAGAATCTTAGGGCTGCCCAGAGTACAATGGGTATATGAAGAATAAGGCAAAGAAGATGAAGGAGCTTTTGCATCAACTACTTTTGGAGAGAAACTCTAGAGAGTATTGTTGAGAGATTGAGAAAAAAGAAGAAGGAAGAGAGAAGTGGAGAAGAAGCCAACATTGAGGTACTTCTCAGATCAAGAATTTCCGACGTCGCTGCCTCCTGTCTCCATCCAAGATCGTATTTCTTGTTATTTTTATTTTTATTATTATATAGAATTGGGAATAGTAGTTTGATGATAGGATTTGTGAATGTTAAGATGTTCCAAACTCACCTTCAGGTTTTTTTAATCTTTAATTAATGAAAGTTGATTTTTTAAATGTTTATTGGATTTATTGTGATGAATTTCTGTGATTGCATAATTCGGTAATAAACTGAGAGGATGAAACTAATGAAAAATTATTAAATTGGGTTAATGAGAGTCAGGTGATTTAATAAGAACGAGAAATTAATCAAATCGATAATTATGTGAAGAGAGATCTCGCATAGGATTCCCGATAGTTTATTGGACAACGTCAAATCTAATTATTTGGATAGGATGTTAAATTGAGAAATTGCAATTTTCCATAATCTGATTAGGGTTTATATTTTAGGGTTAATGGCTATAACTCAAGAGAGAGTAATCAACTCTAGGATTGTCTAGAACCAATAATATGGTAAGTCGTAATTGATTAGGTTAGCATTAAAGATTGGTAAATTCCCTTTTCTCTCAATTAATAGTTTTCTTAGGTTAATTCTTGAGTGTGCTGCAATTGCTAAATTGTTAATATTTTCGTAATTGATTCTTGGATTGAATTGTGAGATTGAATTGAATTCTAGTTTTAGTTTTGCTATGTTTTGAATTTCTGCGAATTGTGTTGGGCTTAGATTATAGGACTAGAGTATCCCTCCTTATGGGATCGACACCTTAAGTACAACAAGAACGACCCGTGTGCTTGTGAATTATCGAGGTTAATTATTTAAAACTTACACATATCGGAAAACCACAATCAAGTTTTTGGCGTCTTTATTGGGGAGGCGATTAGTTTAGTTCTATAGTTTAAGGCGTTTAGTTAGTTTTTAGTTTTTGTTTTCATTCGTTTTTCCATTTTTGAAAGCGTGCTCTTGTATGAATACAAGAGTCATGAGAAGATTGAGTCGTGCAACTGAAATCTTAAATTTATAGATAACTCGATTAGAATGATCCATTAGGAAAGCTCAGCGTGAAGAAGAAGAAGAAGAAGAAATGACGAAAGCAACAATGATCAAGGAATTTCAGCGAGATTTGGACCACAAAGCAAGCCAAGGACGTCAACAATGGACCCTTATGGACTTAATAAGACTAGGGTTCAATGTAGCTAACCAAGGAGTAGCTAGGCCACCCGTACAAGTAGCATCATTTGAAATCAAACTAGCCCTCCTAAACATGCTTCAACTGAATGTGCAATTTTATGGACTATTGAACGAGGATCCTAACACACATATAGTGAACTTCCTTGAAATCTGTGATACCTTTTGGTACCATTAGATTTTGGAAGATGTGGTTAGAATAAGGCTTTTTCCTTTTACCCTTAGAAATAGAGCAACGGCTTGGTATCATTCCCTCAGCCCAGCCAATATTATGACATGGGATCAAATAGTTCATGCCTTTTTAGATAAGTATTTCCCCTGACTAAGACCACTATGATCATCAAAGAGATTACTAACTTCTAGCAAAGTGATGGGGAATCGATCTATAAAGTGTGGGAATGATACAAGGATTTGCAACGGAAATGCCCACACCATTACTTACCTAAAGAATTCTTGTTGCAAACATTCTATAATAGAGTAACCCCATATACAAAAGGCACGATCGACGTAACTTTAAGAGGATTATTGATGAGAAAGACGGTTGATGAAGTGGAAGAGATGATAGAGGAGATGGCGAATAATCACTAATTGTGGACGAACAAGTGGAGTAGACAAACCACTACCTTTCGAGAAAAAAAAAAAAGAATTATAATTGTTAATCAAATGACAGAAATGCAAGCAAAAATTGATAACTTGACTCGACAAAGCAACAACATGAAGGCTTTGTCCTTAGCTTCAGTAAAAGCCATGTAACTAAAGTGTGAACTCTGTGAAGAAATGGACCATGACACGATAAACTGTTTCCTGATGAAGGAAAGTGATCCAGAGCATGTAACACCCACATACCCCCTGGGAGGATATACAGATGTCACACAAAACAGTACTAAAACAATTTAAAACATACTAAAGCATTTCCAGAAACTCAAGTAACTTACATTTCATTTCATTTCATAGGTTAGGTCATATTCAGAACATAACATACACATGGTACTTATCACATACAAGCCTTAAATCTAAATCCAACTTGTATTAAGGTTATTACAAACCATCAAACAAAATACAAATTCCAATTTGTCTCGTTACATTAAATACAACTAAAAATAAATTGAACATTTCTAAAACAAAGTACAATCTCCTTGGCCATTGCAGTTGTCTTTGTCCCAGTCTTTAAACCTTCTTATCAGAACCTACACGAAGACAAAACCACCGCGCTAAGTATAAAGCTTAGTGGGGAAATAACTAAACAAGATATAAATTAGTGACTGTTTCTAATGGTCGTCTAGCATTCACATATACATAATCAGATCACATCTCAAGCAATCTTTAATTGCTCATATTAAAGAGCGATCTAAACAATATGTATCTCAAAATAGAATATAACATATTGAAACAGGATATACTGGCTTCATAGCAAAACTTACAAGTATAAGAAAAGAATACCATAATATCATAACAGAACTTTAAAGTACTAGAATAGAACTTGACTTGTCGCACCCTACTCTCATAGGACATATTCCCGAACAAACCATTAGTATTCGAGAACATACTCTATAAGGGTAGCATGCTAGAACAGTTAGTCAATCATAACTATTATAAATTTTTCACACATCACACGCATATTTCAAAAAACCAATAATCAAATTTGGCTCATTTTTATAAACATTTTTCAATCACAAGTGTTATAATCATTATACATATAATCGAAATTTCAGTATTCACTTAGGTCCATTATAGATATAGAACATTTTTAGTCATAATGTCATTAGATTACAAAATCATTCACATATACATTGTACAATACTTGTGAGTACTCATTTTGATACAAAATAATGAAATACATAAGCATACGTGAACTGATTCTAACCTCTATCTCTTACTCGAATGCATTGGCTAGACTCTAATTTGTCTAACTGGAGATATTCTCTAAGCCTGAAAATAATGTTGCAATTTTGGGGTGAGTTTTACGAACTCAATGAGTGGACCATCCTCGATAGCTCACTAATATCACATAACACATACAGTTCATGTAATCACATAATTCACATTATTTCACTAATAATCATATAGCATCACATATCACTTTGATTACATATTTCACATTTGACATTCAGAGCAGTCAAACAATTCATTTTTATCATTTAAAACTTACATATCAATTTTATATGCAATGCTCATGAGTCTCACTTTCAATTATTGTGTTGTTATGACCGAGTGCCTTTTTACTGGCCTATATCCTTTGTGGATACTAGGCTTATTTCAGATACTGTCCCATATCTCTTATGGATACTGGGCACATTAACAACTGAGCCTATGGCTCTTATGTATATTATGAGCTTTAAGCTCATTCAAATTGGCCACTCTGGTCACAATTTCGTTTATGTTATCATGCATTCATGTAATGAAATGCATCAAATCACATAAGATCAATCAGTCACTTTATTTCACTTTACACATTTACTTTCATATGTCATCGGACCTAAGTCTGGCATTTAACAGTTTTGTTGAGTACACTTATTTTCGTCAGATTCATCTACAAGGGACACTTCTAATGTGATTCTCGTGCATCAAACACCTTAGACTATTAATGTCTGGAATTACCACATTCACATTCACATCAATCATATCAGTAGTAATTCAATACAGAAATTTAAAACATAACAAACAATGAAAATGAGACCATCTAGGTCGACTCACAGTATGTTCCAGATTAGTATTTCCTTCCTTAATTCAGAAACGTTTGGATGCAGACGTTCTATCCTATATATCAACATTATGCAATACACATATTGCACACACATTACTAATTGCACAATCACATAAACATTCAATTATACACATATGCATACGTGTAATGTATAATGCATGCTCAAATTGACTATTCTGGGTATGTATCCTTAATCATGTCTCTTGATCATTCAAACCTTACCATTTGTATATGTCTAGATTATTCTTAGGTTTTCACCTCAAGAATACTTGGTTATTCTAATATCATAATTCAATTACTCGTCATTTCTTTTCTAGCATTATATGATCTCATAATATCCAATTCTCATTCACCTTTTCTTGATACATATTTCTCATCTCCTTACAATCATATTCACATTTCTAAGAACACTTTTATATCATTAACAACTCATAACTTCCGAATTGAGATATATTCATATATCATATCTTGTGAAACTTCATCTTCCTAAGTTCATCAATCAACCATTTATCAATTCTTTCCCTAGTGAATTCAGATGACAATGAAATTTGGTGGAGAGGAGGACAATTTGTGAGGAGCTTTTGGTTCAAATTTCAAGTCAATTGAAGGTCCAGAGAAGGAGTTATGGTCAAAAGAGTGAAGGTTGTCAAAAGTTGTCCAATAGCAATGCACTTCCTTTATCACGATCGTGCAATCACTTGACAATCCTTCTCTATCAAGCATGATCAACTCCCTGATGTTTCTCTCTGTCACGATCGTGCGCTCCCTTATTCAAACATCATTCCAGCTTTTCTTTCAAAATATATTTTCAGGTCATTTTTTCATGGTTATTTTGAAAAATAAAATGAGGTATTTAGGCAATAAATTCTTCTTAAAATGTTCACATTTGTCTTAACTTTCTAATTACACCAAGTTCACACAATTTGGTTTAGTATTCTACAAGTTATACTCAAAATACTACAAGATGCTCTCAAACCGCAACAACACACTATACTCAATTTCAAGCTAAATTTTGAAACTCTTAAAGACAGAAATAAAGTTTGATTCCTTCATGAAAAATATATCCATATGTTTCTAGTTTAATCTAAACTTAACATCATCCCATTTGGATGTCTACAGATCAAGATATGGCTAAAATACAAATGCATGTCCAGTAGAAACGTTACAGCTAACATACTCCATAAATTCTTCTTTCACTTTTTCCAAAATTTTAACCCCTACATGTAACATTCAAACCATCTTATGCATAGTTCATCAACTCTACATCATTTTCTCTTCATTCTCACCTAAATTTCATCTCAATATCATTCATACACAAATAATAAACCATGGTTGATCATAAACTCCAAAAACAGAACATCAACGTA
This sequence comes from Erythroxylum reticulatum, assembly GCA_025504915.1. Classification (NCBI taxonomy): domain Eukaryota; kingdom Viridiplantae; phylum Streptophyta; class Magnoliopsida; order Malpighiales; family Erythroxylaceae; genus Erythroxylum; species Erythroxylum reticulatum. Next base: position 7,076,987 of record JANSVA010000007.1, read on the forward strand.
TACAAATGTTCATCAAATTTCTGCACACAGTCTACTCCACTATCATGATCATTTCACCTTTAAACTATAATCCTATATGTTTATATTCACACAACCCATGAAGATTAATGCATAACTTACTTGATAAAACTTCAAGCTTCTTCAAAATATCACTTAACCCTAGCTTTCCTTGAATCATACGATCATCATCATAAAAGGTGGGGCAGGTTAGATTCTTCTTTAAGAAGAAGATACATGATCTTGAAGAAACATGTGAAAATGATGGCAAAGTTCACAATGGTGAGACTTGAAGGTATTGTGGAAATGAAGACGAATAAGTGTAGAAGATGAAGATCGAAAATGAAGAGAGAAGAAGAAAGCATTAAACAAAAATGAAAGATAAAAGATAGTCTTTCAAATGAAGGAAATATCGTAGATGGGTGTGTGGCATAGCAAATGACACTTATCACTTGCCACATGTCACCACATTATGGTTTATAATGGGTTTTCTTTCTCAACCAGTCCATTTGTATCTAATTTCTAACCCAATTGTCTCTCAATTTTCTATGATACTTGTCAGTAAATCTTAATGTCACTTATCAATAATTTGTAATGCCATTTGACATTTAATTATATTACCATTTATTAATTATCCTGCCACTTGGCATTTTTCCTAGTCCAAAAATACCCTTAATTCCAAAAAATTCTAAAATCACTACTTATACATACCAACTCAATTTTTTTAAAGACACATAATCTATAATTCACATTATAATCACATTAAAACAATCATTTATACTCGGAGAATGTCAAATGAGTGCATGTAAAATCATTGAAATGTGTGCAATAATCAAATTCATGTGTATGTATACTACATTATGTATGAGCATGAAGTGCATTTCCAAATTTTCTCATTGATATCTCTCATGTACAGTATTCTAGGGTTCTAAACTTTAGCACGGGAAAACAGGATGTTACGTGACTGTATCAAAATAGTATCTGATTATATCAAAACAGAATGTAGTTATTTCAGAATAAAGCTTGATTACATCAAAACTGAGTATGTAACAGAATACAAAACAAGTTAGCCTGCTAATCCTTTTTATAGAAGTGGGTAACGGGACCAGCATAGAAGATACCTATGTTTGGTATCTAAAACAGAAGAGACTTAAGTCTCTGAAATAACAAACACAGAAGTGTTTAAAATAAGAAGAAACCGGAATGTCTGGCATAAAAGACACTAAAGTGTCTTGTCACAGAAGACACCTTAGTGTCCAATTATAGAAGACACCTTAGAGTCTAGTTACAGAAGCAGCTACAGACTCTTCTAGGCATGCCTATTTACCCACGACTAGGACTTGGCAGTTCTAAAACTAAAAATTTTAGATTTTAGAATCACATGTAAGTGATGTAGTGCATAACATATGACTTTATTCCATTTTGCTCAAATTTAACATATTCATTCACATTTGATCAAACTTAACATGCCTTATAAACACAAACATTTGCAATATTGTACCAATAAATACGTTATATATTTACACATTACATATAATTACACAAATTCCCAATTCCCAAACAATCATATTCAATTCACGTCAAATAAATCCTTTGAAACACATTTATTTTCATAAGGACACATTCATCCTTAAACATACCATACATTTCAATATTAGACACATTATTTACTAACCACACATTCCTTAAATAATTACCTCAATTAACAATCCATAACTAAATTAACTTTTACTCAATTAATCTATCCTCAATTTAAGTTCATTTCACATCTTAAACAAGTCTAATTAAGTCCCAATGTATTAAATAAAATGACCTATCCTTATATAGTTCAACAATTGCACAAAACCAAGTTTTTTACCTTCCTAACCATTTCCCACGACCGTGAGAATGTCCCTTATAAATCCCACAATTGTGGGATGAGTGAACCGAAGTTTCACTCACCCACAACCTTCAGTTTGTTTCTAAAACTTAACTTCTTCACTTCCATTCGACATACCTTCACTAAAGTCCATCAATTTCACTTCAGTTATACCTTATTCATGCTTCAATACCTCATCAAATTCATATCCAAACCAATTCAAATATCATTCATTAAGCATCTCACAACCCATGATCTTTTAAGTATCAACATCCAAAGCAAAAGCTATTAAACAAGTATCATGTTCCAGACCTTCATTCATCATCAATTCAATACATATTCTATCTAATTCAAGCATCAAATAATTTATATTATAACATACAATTAAGTTTAACATTCCCTTACCTTCTTAAATTCAAATTTTAACTCCAAAGAACCAGCTATTCCAACCTTTCTAAGCAATCAGCACACATCTAAGATCAAGGTGCAAATTTCAGTACTAGCAAGACAATAACACATAAAATAGCAAGACATACTTCTTGATGCAGTAGCTTACAATGATTCCAAGTGAAGATGATCCAAAATCAAGGAAAATTCCAGAAATTGAGAGGGATTAAGAGGTTTCAGTGGAGAGGAGTAAAGTGTAGAGAGAAGGCTGTAGAAACTTCAATGGTGAAGATGATTCATCACTTGCCTAATTCTTTGAATGCAAGGTGTCTTGGTCTGCAATAGCCATATATCAGACATGAAAGTGTGATACTTGTCCTTCATTAAAGTAACCTACATGTCTTCATATGTGGCATCCAAATGTCACAATTCAATTAGGCCACTTTTCACTCAACCAATGTTGCCAAATGTTAATGCATTAGCTATGTCCAATGTCACTAACTCATAGGCTTAGTCGTTCTAAGTTTTCATGTACTAACTTGACTTACCACTTGACAATTTTCCTAGTCCAAATGTACATTTCAATACCTCAATTCACTAATGGTATCAATAAATTCCAAATCACTAAATATAATCCATTGGAGCAAAATTCTAGACATATGAAATTCACATTCAAATCATAACACAATTTTAACACCTATAACACATGTACGTTTATGAACATGTAAGATTTCAACTAGGGTATAATTTAAGGCCTCCCAAGGTGGACCCATCCATGGTGGCATCGCCAACGATTCATTGGTGTTACAAGCAACGCTTGGTGTCGCCAACGACCCAGTGGTGTCGCCAATTTCAACACATGGGATTTCAACATCTGATTCCCATAATTGCAAGGTAGTAAATCGCAAGGGATTTCAACACAACACATAAATAATTTCTAGATTTAGATAATAGGGCGGCATAAACAAGTTTTTAAAATCACATGTACATTCAAAAGATGTAATCTCAAAACATAATTGAAGGCAGTCATGGCCTTTTTCTCTTATTCATGTTTCTATAGATCTTAATTAGTAAATGCAAAACAAAATTTTTGAAACCACATAGAAGGCAAAAGCGATTATCTAGAAGCAAAACATTTTGTTTAATCATCTAGAACCAACATACACACATAGGAAACAATTTCCAGATAAAACAATCAAATAGGCAGATGCAAAACAAAATTCTAGAACAAGTAAAACATGAAACCAGACGAACAAAAAGAATAAATTTTCATAATCATACAAAACAATTGAGCAAGTTTGTATTTTAATAAAATAAAAAAACCTTAATTTTTAAAATCAAAATCAATAACAATCAAGCCTCAATTCAAGTTAAACAATTAAACCTGGCTTTAATACCACGGTTGGAAACCAACTGTGATCGAATCATGGGCATAACGAAAAACAAATTTTAACGATTTCAGATCAAATCCCAATAATTGAATAAACTTGAATAAAACACGAATATGAATCATAAGAAATCATACCTTATTCATGTGTTCTATTGAAATTTTTTTGATTTTTTAAAATCTAAAACACTAGAGTTTGTCTTTTAACTGGTCAAAGCAAGAAAGGAGCTCCCAATGTTAAACTTATACCTAATCAAGAGGAGCTATATTATGATCCTATTGTCAACCACTAGTTGTTCAACTATCCAGCCTCTAATGGTATCCACTAAGTAGCTTTTTAACACCTTCAAAAGGAAGAACGTAAGAGTGCAAGCTCCCTTTTCTTTTCTTCCTATTAATAGAAAAATCATTAAGGTGGTTTTGTAATTTTATTATATTTTATACCTAAAGTTTCTCAAACTTTATAATTAAGTCTAATTTAATTTAATTAATTTTTTCATAAGTTGTTCTTTATTGTGTGACCCATTAGGTTCTTAATATATTAACAATGATTATGAATTCTAAGTCTAATTATCAATTAGAATAATATAAATTAAAACTTCTTTTAATTTATCTTTAATTCTCCAATTAAACAATTTATAATCATAGGTCAAAATTGACGTCTAGCAATATGTCACGACTCCCCAAATATTAGAAATGTCAAAGTAGTTTGACTTAACCTATCCATGCATGGTTACGATATATAATTTAATAATTTTGTCATCTAATATTCTAATTAAACAGAGTCTGGATACAGTGTCTACTCTTTTCATCCAATCATTTTTGTTCTTGCTAATAAGTAATTGATTTATAATTGATATTTAAAAACACCTTTTCAAATGTAAATTCACTCTAGCTAGAGAATTTCATAAATCACTACTAATAAAAAATAATGGAACATTCTCTCTAATTATTTTAAAATGATGAATCTTTTATTGACTTACTTAGCTACCTTCATATGGTTCATATTGCATCTAAGTATTATCGATTGAATTTTCCTAAGATAAGTCATAAGTAATATCAAAACATAGTAACCTCATATGAGATACCTTGGTAATCTCTAGTCTAAGGATCAATTATACAACCATCATTATGAGAAAGTCTATAGACACATTAGTAATATTCCATTTGAGATTCTCATAGTCGGGTCAGTTCAGTGACTTATTATCTAATAATTACCTACATATTAGTTTAAGTATTTCTATACAATAGTTTATGAGATAAATTACTTTCTTCATTAGAAAGAAACATAATGTATGCTAGTTTTACCATTTCATCAATATCATGACTTAATGAAACTACAACTAGGAATATTTAAGAATAATACATAAATATAAATTGAATCTTATAATTATGATATCATAATTTCAATTATACAGTAATTATTTCAATGATTTTATCTTTAATATTAAAACGTTAAATGTAGTTAACTTAATACGTAAAGATAAAAATTCCTTTATTAATTATTTTGTTACTAAACTACAATCAATCGATTGACTGTAAGACATAAATTAACAAGGTTACAACCAATTTGAGTCAAAAGATCAACAACATCAAAACAAAAGGCTATTTAAGCACAAGAGCCAAAACTAGAGTGACAAACTAAAGTGATCCTTCTGTGACTACTGCGGGTGAAATAAAGGTAGACAAGTTTCACCCTTGATCTTTAAGGCTGTTAAGACAAAGGGACACAAGTTTCACTCTTGATCTTTAAGGCCGTTATCCCTCGGATATATATAAAGTTGTAAGGATAATTTCTCTGGCTAAAGAAGTGCCGCTCTTTAAAGAGTAGGGATAACAATGAATTGGCCCTGTCAATTTTTTAAAATTAAAAAATAAAATAATATAATTTTGTTAATTAGATCCACGCTTAAGTTGCCAAGACCTAGGTCTATCCGAAATCTAACTCTTTTAAGTAAAATGATATTACTTTACTTAGAATAATTAAATCTGAAGTTCATTAAAAACAATTAAATTTAATCTTACGATCAAAATTGTCATCTTTATTAAAGACACCAAAGAGCCGCATTTGAGGTAGAGAGTGAATTGCTTCTCAGGTAAACCATTTATGTTTAATATGCTGACAGTCTCTACATCGTGCTTTGGCTATTGAATAATCTAAGAGTTCTTCTCCCACCAAATAAAGTAAACGATAGTTGTAAAAATAACTTTGAAGAAATTATAATCATCAGTGCTGCTGACATCTTTACTGGTTTGACCTATAGCTATGCCGATTACTGCAATGACCCATGTAATAAGTTGGTGCGTCTTCTCTTGACTTTCACCATTATCCGTTTCTTATAGTAGTCCATAACGAGGTGTATATTATTATTATTCAGAAACTTCAGTGCAGATGTATAATGTCCTTCCCGGGTTGTAGTTTCTTTGAGATTCGCTCATTCATCGGTCATCACACATCCAACCAACCCCGTAAATTTGATAGAATCTTTCTTCAAGCTACAGTTGATATCTTTTCTAAAGCATAAATAAGAAGAAACGGCCCATGTAAATGTAAGCCCAACATGACACACAGGTCCATTTAGCAATAAATGAAAAAGGATGATTTGAAAAAAAAATAAAATCGGTGATTGTATCTTGAGCGTCAAGTGAAGTAGAAATAGAAGAATGCTTTTTTCTCTTTGCTTTAGTTAGCGTATAGAACTTTCCTTCTGGTTTCAGAAACTGAGGAACAAGTACAAAGCTGATTTGTATTGATATTTGAATGGAATCTGTTATGGTTGAGGATCCGAGCTTCGAAGATGGCCAGCTTGCGTCTATGACCACTGAGGATATCGTCAGAGCCTCTCGTCTCCTCGACACTGAGATTCGTATCCGCAAGGTTCGATCTTTGTTCTCTCTTTTTCCAGTTATCTTTTTTTCCTCCATCTTATTGTTTGATTATCTGCTCTCAACTAGTTCTGTTCTGGGTTTATGCCTTTTTCTCTTTTCTTTTAATTTATGCCTTCTTTCCGTTCAGTCTTGGAGTTATTATTATTTTTTCTACGCAAAGGGTTTCATTTGTAGTTCTTTTGATGGTTGTTTATGATGTCTTTCATGTGATTTGTCTGGTTATTTATTGTTTGCTTTCAATTTGGGCTCCTTGATGTGCTTGTTTCTGGGTTTTTAGGAGGAATTGCAGCGGACAAATCTTGAGCTAGAATCCATCAAGGAGAAGATAAAGGAAAATCAGGAGAAAATTAAGCTCAATAAACAACTTCCCTACCTTGTTGGTAATATTGTTGAGGTAACTTTATTGATAGATTCTCTGAACAATCTCCCTTTTCCTATAATCATTATCTACATATATCTTTTTCACTTTAATCTAAGATTGATCAAGGGTGTATATTCTTCTAATTTTTGTTATATATGAATTTGGAAAAATCCTCAGTCCTTGAGATAGGAGGATGAGTATATTAGAGTCTAATGGTGTATTAGACACTTTTGAAGTGGAAAGAAGAGAAGAATAACAAGTTTCTTTGTATTATCAACTCTTTAGATTCTCTACAATTACAACTTATTACAACTCTGTATAACAATAAATAAAGGAATTCTAAACAACACAGTTAATTTTGACCATCCGTCTCTAAAATAACCCTAACTTTTTAAAGAGAAGTCCAAATGACTTGAAACTTTCACTAACTGAAACTAGACTTAAAGAGCTTTAAATCCATAGGTTATACACCCAAAATGACCAGCGTTTGACCTTTCAAAATCTCTCTTAAATCAATCTTAAATATTGTCTATTGCAAACACTTTAACTATTGAACCATAGTAAGTTTAGATTTCCAACCTCCCCCCTTAAATTAATTATTTTCTTTCTTGCTTCTTGAGCAACTTCTTGAATTTGTTGAAGAGTTCAATCGACAGTGGTTTTGTGAATATATCCACTACTTGATCACAACTTGCCACGTGAGTGATCTCCAGGTCACCATCTTTCACATGCTCCCGTATGAAGTGAAAACGCACATCAATATGCTTGCTCCTTTCATGATGCACTGGGTTCTTTGCCAATTCGATCGCTGACTTGTTATTCACTCGAATTTCTGTTGACTTCTCTTCAGCAAAGTTCATCTCCTTTAGTAACTTATGCAGTCATAAGGAGTGACTTATGCATGAAGATGCGGCAACATATTCTGCTTCACAGGTTGACAAAGTAACTATAGGTTGTTTCTTTGAAATCCATGTAAATGGAATGCTTCTCATGAAAAATACAAAACCTATAGTGTTCTTTCTATTCCATATCTCCACTCCAATCACTATCGGAATATTCATCAAGATCAAACTCATTAGGATGAGAGTAAAATAACCCATGAGAACTCTAATATAATGAAGAATTTGTTTTATGGCATTCCAATGTGTCATTTTTGACTCCTCCATGTATCGTCTTACCAAGCCAACTCCATATGCAATATCCAGCCTTGTGCATGTAAGATAACGCAAACTTCCAACCAAACTTCTATACAATGTTGCGTCAACTTCCTTGCCTTCATTGTGTCGGGACAATTTTACTCTTAACTGGGGTGCTTACGGGATTACAATTTTCCATTTTAAACTTCTTTAAAATCTCCTTTGCATATGCTTCTTGAGATGCAAAAATTACAGATTTATCTTGTCTTACTTCTAATCCAAGAAAATAAGTCATGAAACCTAAATCGTTCATCTCAAACTCCTTTGTCATTTCCATCTTAAACTTCTCAATCATTTCCTTATTATTTCCCGTAAAATTAAGTCATCGATATGCAAGGCCACTAATAAGATTTCATCTTTTCATACCTTCCCATATAACGCATGTTCATATGGACATTGCACAATCTCGGCTCCTTGAAATATGCATCTATTCGGGTGTTCCGTGCTCTTGGTGCTTGCCTCAACTTGTACAATGCCTTATTTTAACTTCAACACCTTGTTCTCCTTACCAGCTTTTACATATCCAGGGGCCTGTTTGATGTAGACCTCTTCTTCAATCACTCCATTTAGAAATGCCAACTTCACATCCATTTGAAAAATGATCCACTTGTTTTGAGTCACAAACGAAATTAGTAGCCGAATTGTCTCCATTCTTGCAACTTGGGGAAACACCTCTTCGTAATCAATCGCAACTTTTTGCTTGTATCCCTTCGCCACTAATCTCGCCTTGTATGCCTCAATTTCACCTTCCGCATTCCTCTTCTGCTTGTAAACCCAGTTCACACCAATAGGCTTATGAGTCTTGGGTAATTTTGCAAGTTCCCAAGTATCATTCTTTTCAATTGCTTTCATCTCCTCTTGCAATGCAGCTTGTCATTTCTCATCTTTTACGGCTTGCTCGAATGTGATGTTTTTCGCATCCGTCAAAAGACACACCAAGTGTAATTTATTTGTTTCCTCATATAGGTCTCGCAAGCTTCTTATTTTTGGTGTTAATTCATCATCGGACGGTCCAGCTTGTGTTGTCGTCGATGTAGTTGTGTTTGTTGGTGTGAAATTGTTGTTGATGCTACTTCTTTCTCTTCTTCATGAGTGATCTCCTCCATGGAACTCCAATTCCACATGCTTTCTTCATTGACCTGCAAATCACAACTCACATTTTTTTTTTTTAAAAGGGATCATAGAGATTATACACCTTAGACCTTTCATCATGGAGATTAAAGGGATCATCAGTCCTTGAGATAGGAGGATGAGTATATTAGAGTCTAATGGTGTATTCAACACTTTTGAAGTAGAAAGAAGAGAAGAATAACAAGCAAGTTTGTTTGTATTATCAACTCTTTAGATTCTCTACAATAACAACTTATTACAACTCCTTATAAAGCCTAAACATCAGATGAAGACTCTAGAAATTCGTATAACAATAAATAACGGAATTCTAAACAACAAAGTTAATTCTGATCATCCTTCACTAAAACAGCCATAACCTTTTAGAGAGAAGTCCAAATGACTTGAAACTTTCACTAACTGAAACTAGACTTAAAGAGCTTTAAATCCATAGGTTACACACCCAAAATGACCAACATTTGACCTTTCAAATTCTCTCTTAAATCAGTCTTAAATTTTGTCCACTGCAAACACTTTAAGTGTTGAACCATATTAAGTTTAGATTTCCAACAGAGTATTGCATGCTCTCCTGCTTTAGTTGATTACTTTATATACTTTACTTGCAAGAGAAGGAATGAGCCAATATCAATCTTCTCTTTTTTGGTGAATTCTTTCCCTTAATCACATCTCTGTATTAGTATTATTTGTGTGATGAAACTAGTTCTCTTTATTAACATTCTAACAGTGCTTGATGGCCTTATTACATATTCTTCATTCCATGTGTGTGTAGATTTTGGAAATGAACCCAGAAGATGAGGCTGAGGAAGATGGTGCAAACATTGACCTTGACTCTCAGAGGAAGGGTAAATGTGTTGTGCTAAAAACATCGACCCGTCAGGTAAAAAGTCTTGCTTTTCTTTCTAGTTTCTTGTCATTAGACTAGGAACAGAACGCAACTTGTCATATTCTGTCTTTTTTATGTTTAAATTCTGCATTTTCATCGTCTCCCAAAAAATATATGATTTCATTTCTACGGATTGATCATTAAGTCAAACATACTTATTTTGATCTAGACTATTTTCCTTCCTGTTGTTGGGCTTGTTGACCCTGACAAGCTGAAGCCTGGTGATCTTGTTGGAGTGAACAAAGACAGTTACTTGATCTTGGATACTCTGCCATCAGAATATGACTCACGAGTGAAGGCGATGGAGGTTGACGAGAAGCCCACTGAGGACTATAATGACATTGGAGGCTTGGAGAAGCAGGTAAATAGGACTCTGGGTACTTTGCAAAAGAAGAAAGTTTGGTAACTATTTGTGGACATTAACTTCTTTTGGATCCACAATGATCTTATTTACCTCTTTAATAGATCCAAGAACTTGTTGAGGCAATTGTTTTGCCAATGACCCACAAAGAGCGGTTTCAGAAGTTAGGTATCCGTCCCCCCAAGGGTGTTCTTCTGTATGGACCACCTGGAACCGGGAAGACCTTAATGGCTCGTGCTTGTGCTGCACAAACAAATGCCACTTTTCTAAAGCTGGCAGGCCCACAGCTTGTACAGGTATGACACATCACCTTCTTTGGTATCTTTTCAAGGCAACTGTCATTGAATTCTTCTTTTATAATGGATTTATTTGCTATGTTGTTTGCACACTGTTTCTGCATATGACTGCTGTTTATAACAACTATACTGATCTTTAATTTGTTAACATAAATTTGTCCATGTTTACCTTTGTGCATATGAATTTATGTTATATTTTATAAACTTTTTCTCTGTCAGGAGAATAACAACTGTTATCCTTTGTAGATGTTTATTGGGGATGGAGCCAAATTAGTCCGTGATGCATTTCAGCTTGCAAAAGAAAAATCTCCCTGCATAATTTTTATTGATGAAATTGATGCAATTGGGACTAAACGATTTGACAGGCATGCTAATTTTCTGGACTTGAGTAGTTAATTTGATGCGATTTGAGGAAAGATAGCATATTCTGTTTGATAGATGGTTTTTAAGAAATATCGCCTTTTACTTGACTGTCTTTGATCTGTTTGTGCAGTGAAGTGAGCGGAGATAGGGAGGTTCAGAGGACCATGTTGGAGTTGCTAAATCAGCTCGATGGATTTAGCAGTGATGAAAGAATTAAGGTTAGCTGATACATCACGATGATTTTGGCATCTCTTACCATGAGCACTTTTAGAGGAAGCTGATGGTAGATGTGCAGCATATAGTACTTCGATTTGAATTATTTTTTGTGCATGTGCTTTTTGAGTGTTTAAGTCCTCAAACTTGTGTATGAATTTCAGGTAATTGCAGCAACAAATCGAGCTGATATCCTTGACCCTGCCCTCATGCGCTCTGGACGTTTGGATCGTAAAATTGAGTTTCCACATCCAACTGAAGAAGCAAGAGCTCGCATTTTGCAGGTTGATGACAGAATATTGTTCTATCCTATAATTCTTTTGTTTTGTCCTTTGGTTCAAACATAGATTTTCCTGGTGTAGATCCACTCAAGGAAGATGAATGTTCATCCTGACGTCAACTTCGAAGAACTGGCTCGGTCAACGGACGATTTCAATGGGGCACAGCTAAAAGCTGTTTGTGTAGAGGCTGGCATGTTAGCTCTCCGCCGTGATGCCACTGAGGTGTGCTCTCTCCCTCTCTCTCTCTCATGTGTCCTGCCACGTCTCTGCATTCTATCATATAGTAGGTGTTTCATGATAAAAAAAAGGTTACTCATTTAGCAGCCCGCCTCATCACCCATATGACTTAATGAGCTATCCTACTGCAGATATATGTTGTTTCTTTTAAATATTTTTATTGCTTAATAAGCATGGCGGGGAAGTCCTTGATGGGTAATACTCTGTAATGTGGAAGTGACTGGTAAAAGTTATTGGTTATATGTGAAACTAGGTGAACCATGAGGACTTTAATGAAGGTATTATCCAAGTCCAAGCAAAGAAGAAAGCAAGCTTGAATTACTATGCATAAATGGCGAAATCAGAGGGCAAAGGGAATGGAAAACAAGCTAATTTGGGGCATTACATGTCTCCACCATTGATCGATCGTTGGGATATTGGGGAAGTAGTGGAAGCTAACAGGGCAGGGGATGTTTGCATTTGCCTTTTGCTTGCTTATATTTCTAGACATGGAAGATTACTAGAGATACTAAAATAGAGTTTAGGTGTGAATTGTGATGGAAACCCAACCCCATACTACGAAATGCTTCCCTAACATTTTAGTCCGTGAATTTACAATATTTTATTTACAAATCTCTGCTAAGGTTATGAAGTTCTTGCGTTACATTTTACTAGGGTACGGGTACGATTTAAGTTGTTTCACTGATAAATGGTAGCTTATGTTGCTTCGATGTAGTAAAATAACGAGGACAAATGAAATGGGAGGCGAGGATTTTGTATTTTGTATTTTGTATTTTGCATTCCATAGATGATGAATCTAAATGCATTTTTATATTATTAACACATAATGTATTATATATACATAATATAGCTCATATTTAAAATTTAATACATTTATATATGTTGTCATGTGGTCTTAATTTTTTTAAAAAATAATATACATAATTATTTCGTTAAATAGAGAGACAAGGTCTCACATTTGTGGTAGTTGAATGTGTTAGGAAATAAAATTTAGATTTGGCAAATTAATCATGATCCAATCACAAGTATAGCAAAAATAAAGTTCAGATTTTCTCAATCAAATCCCTATATTTAAATAACTTTAAAAATATGCATCATAAATAAAAGAGTATTTAAAAAATTTCTACACATGTTCTATTTTTATACAAAAATATATTACGGTTCTTTCATATTAAAATTAAATCCTTAATTATCATTAAAGCCAAAACTCTGATTATAATTACAACTTAATTTGATACGATCAAATATTTCATATTTGGTTTATGATGTTTCTCAAACTTCACTCTTAAATATAACTTAATTTAAATTGGATTATTTTCTCTTTCTAAATACACATTTATATGCGACTCATCAATGATTATAAATCATAATAAGAATTAGATAAATTAAAACTCCTTTTGATTTATTTTTAATTCTCCAATTAAACAACTTATATTTATAGATCAAGATTGACATCTAATAATATGTTATGATCATCCAAATATTAGGAATGTCAAAATAATTTGACTCAACTTATCCATGTATGATTATGATGAATAATTTAATTCTTTCGTTAAATAATTTTTCAATTGAATAGAGTTAGTGTTTACTCTATTAAACTCAATCACGTTCATTCTTGCTAATGCGAAGCAAGCAACCAAGCTATAGGCTGAGTATTGGGCCAAAAGAAAGATAAAAGGTTGCATGTCATCTACACAAGCAAAACCCTTACGGGACCTCAACTTAATTACACCACCTAATGTTATGAATATTGATGTCTTGCTTGTATTAAATGACTTGGCCATGTTACAAGAGGTTAAACAACTAAGAATTTTGAATTGAATGATCT
>JANSVA010000007.1:7098871-7150665 GCA_025504915.1 Erythroxylum reticulatum
ACAAGGACCCACTCCAATTAAATTTTCAAGCACAAAAATCACACTTTTCATAATAAGCACCTTTATGATTCAAAATATCGGGGAAATGTCATGAATGCATTTACGGTCATTTACATGTGCAAAAGTCATTATTTCCATGTATGAACATACCAAGAAAATTCTAACACTCATAACCCGTTCCGAATTACTATTCTACCCTTCCCATCGGTGATGGGATGTTACACATATAGTGTTTGGATAAGGCATACAGGTGGACTCAAAGAAAATTGAGGCAATGATGAAGTGGGAAGCTTCGAGAAATATGTCTAAAATCTGAAGTTTTCTTGAGTTAGCAGGATATTAGAGAAGGTTTGTTGAGGGTTTTCATTAATCTCAGCCCCTTTGACAAGGCTTTTAAGGAAGGATGTACCTTTTAGATAGACTAATGAGTGCCAAAGGATTTTTGAGGTGTTAACACATTGATTGACTATAGCACCAGTGTTAGCTATACCATCAGGATCTGGAGGATACATTGTGTATAATGATGCTTCACACCAAGGATTAGGGTATGTTTTGATGCAATATGACATAGTAATTGCTTATGCATCGAGGCAGTTGAGACCTCACGAATTCAACTATCTGGTTCATGATTTAGAACTTGTTGCTGTGGTGTCTGCTTTGAAGATTTGGAGGTATTATCTGTATGGTGAGACATTTCAAATATTTACAGACCATAAAAGATTGAAATATTTATTGAGTCACGACGAGTTGAATATGAGACAATGACAGTGGATTGAACTACTTAAAGATTATGATTGTATGATTGAGTATCATCCTGGTAAAGCTCATGTTGTAGCTGATGCATTAATTAGGAAATCCAATAGCAGTGTGGCATATATTCAGATATAGAGGTTACCAAAGCTAGTACAATTGAGAGCATTGAATTGTGAGCTAAATTTGAGGCAGAATGAAGAATTATTAGCTACATTGAAGCTTAGATCAGTATTGCATGAAAAGGATTAGAAAAGCTTAAAGCAAGGATCCATAATTAATGAAGCTTATTGAGAAGTTGAAATAGAACTCGACTTTTGAGTTTGCGTTAAGAGACAATACATTGTGTTTGAAGCAGAGATTATGTGTACCTAATGTTGATGATCTAAAAACTGAGATTTTGAAGGAAGCACATATAGTAGCCTATACTATGCATGCTGGAACTACCAAGATGTATAATATGCCAAAACAATGTTTCTGATGGACAAGGATGAAGAAGTAAGTGGCAGAGTGTATTGTGAAGTGTTTAACTTGTCAACAGGTTAAGGTAGAGCATCAGGCTCCAGTTGGGAAGTCACAGTCATTGTCTATTCCGAAGTGGAAATGGGAAAGGATTTCTATGGATTTCATTATTAGTTTGTTGAGGACTTCAAGGCAACATGATGCCTTAAGGGTCATTGTTGATAGATTGACGAAATCGACCCATTTCTTACTCATAAGTGAGAATAATACACTAGACTAGTTAGCCTAGAGATATGTTAATGAACTTGTGAGATTACATAGAGTCCTAGTGTCTATTGTATCAGACCAGGGTCCCATATTCACTTTTAGATTTAGGGTAGTTTATAGATAGCATTGGGTACGAAGTTGAATTTCAGTATAACATTTCATCCAGATGGACAGAATGAGAGGACTATTAGAACAGTTGAAGATATGCTTAGAGCTTGTGTATTATAATTCCAAAGAGCATGGGATCAATATATAGCTCTTATTGAATTTGCATATAATAATCATTACCACAGTATCATTGGTATGGCTTCGTATAAGGCATTGTATAGTAGAAAGTGTCATTTGCCTTAGTATTGGGATGAAGAGGATCTAAGAATTGTTAAAGGCCCAAAACTGATTCAAGACATTGTTGATAAGGTGAAATTGATCAACAGTAGAATTAAGGAGACTCAAGATAGGCAAAAAAGTTATGTAGATCAACGCCGAAGAGACATGGAATACCAAGTGGGAGACAAGGTGTTTCTGCAAGTGTCACCGTGGCGAGGAATACTAAGATTAGGTTAAAAGGGATAATTGAACTCTAAATACATTGGTTCTTTTGAGATTATCGAGAGAGTAAGATCATTGGCCTATAAGTTGGCATTACTATTAAAGATGGATCAAATTCATAATGTGTTTCATGTTAGTATGCTCAGGAGATATCGGTCAGATCTGACAAACATTTACCGACTCAGGAGGTGAAAATTGCAACTAATTTGAGTTACATGGAGGAACCGGCCAAAATAGTTTGCTATGAAAATAAACAGTTGAGAAAACGAGTAATCCCATTGGTTAAGGTTCTTTGGAAGAACCATTCGAAAGAAGAAGCCACATGGGAAACTGAAGAAAACATGAGGAGACAACACCCCTATCTATATGATCAATCAGGTAAAAATTTTGAGGACGAAATTTCTTAAGGGGGAGAATTGTAATAGCTTGTTTCTACAATTAAGGGTTTAACTATTATATTGAGTTATATCATATGAGAATACATGAAGTGCATCTCATTTGCATGCATCATATTCGTGTACACTTATGAATCATGATTTAGAGACATTCTAAAGATAATATATGCATTTAATTGACATATCTTGGGATATGAAATATTTTAACTGATTATGATGTACTTTTATATTGATTATGTCTTGAATTTTGTTTTGATAGATCATAATTAGTAATTGGAAATTTTGAGTGATTGATGAAGTGATATGTGCATTTAGTCTAGGAAAAATTGTTAAAAGGCTAGACAAATTGATACATGGGAACTTACGTTGACTAGGCCTATAAAATAGTGACATATGGCATTAGTAATAGAGCGATAAATGGCTTGAATAGATGAGTGACAAATGGTGGTTTAATTGGGTAACAAATGGCTTAGGAAATTATAAGACAAATGGACCAAACACTAGGTAACAATTGGTAGTTAAAGTATGAGACATAGGGCTTGAATCTTAGTATGACAAATGTCATGCCAAGTGTCCCAATTTTCACTATATAACTATACCCACGATATACACACTTGAAAGACCATCTTACCTTTTGTTCTTGCTATTTGCTACCTCCTTCTTCCTTCTGCCACCGACCTAATACCTATAACCCTTACACCTTGGGTTTTTGCTAAAATCTTGCACCCTGTTCTCCAAAATTATGTTGTTTTCATCTTGTTGTTAAAACCCCTTTCTATTTCTATCTTGTTCTTGGTGTATGCTTGAATGCTTAGAAGGCTTGGTTAGCTTGCTAATTGATAAGCCTTTAAGCTGAACAAGTAATTAATTGATTTCCTTATTGAGACATATGTCAGCATAACATTTATGATGATTGATTAGGGATGAATTATGTTGCACTGTATATCAAATTGATGATTAAGTATGTTGGAAATTTGATGAATAAATTGGTTTTGTTTTTGATACATGGAAATCCTAGGTTATAGGCTGTTTTAAGGATGAATTGGATTGAGAATTGAATTAAAGGTGAATTTATGCTAAAAAAAGGTGCTAGTGTAATGTTCTTGAAATGGGGAAAAAGCTAGGATTTCATGTATGATAGGGAATGAAATTTTATGTTTGGTTTTGATGCATAAAAGATAAATTGTTTATGAGTTACCATCTGAATGATTTTGAATTTGAATTAGAGATTAATTGATGAGGAATTGAAGTATCTTTAAGGTATAATTGATGGACTATCATGAAGGTGTTGAAGTATGGAAGAAAAATTGAAGGAAAAGGATGGTGAACCTTCGGTTCACTCATTCCATGATCTTGGGAGCTATATTAGTTCCTTCCCATGATTGTGTGTAATCTAGTGAAGTGAGAAAACTTTCTGTCTTGTCTTTCCATGATTATGGAAAGGTATCCCACGATCATGGGAAATGCTCTAAAGTAGAAAAAATTCTATTTTTTGTGATTGTTCAACGAACTAAGGATAAGTTACTTTACCTTAGTGTATTTGGGTTTGATTGAGGCTTGAAATGAACTTAGATTGTTGTTGAGTTAATTGGTTAAGGATTTGATAAGTTTAGGTTGCTAATTGAGGTTATAACTTAAGGAATTGATTGTTTGAGATCAATGTATCTAAATCTGAAAGTTAAGAGTTGTTAAAGGAATAAAGGTGTTCTTATGAATGCAAATGTGATCCAAAGGATGTGAGAAATGTGAATTAAGTATTAATGAATGAGAATTAGGAAATTGTGTGAATTTATAAAGTATTATAAAAGGATTAGCAAATGTATGAATGATGAATTAAGAGTAACCAAGTTTTCTTAAGGCATAACCTAATTGCAAACAAGATATATACAATCTATAATGAATTAATGATCAAGACTTGTGATTAAGGATACATACCTGAGATAGTCAATTGAGCATGCATTGAACATAACACATATACATGTGTATGATTAAGTACTCATTTGATTAAACAAGATAGAAATGTGTACATTTGTGTGTATTGCATGATATAGAAGCACAAATTGACCGACTATATCTAGACATTGTCAGATCGTCAAGGCAATAGCTATTCTGGCGCATACTATGAGTCAACATAGATATGTAAATTCAATTACATATGCTTTTATTTGAATCGTATGTGTAGTGAGTTAACCTAGATGTTTTCTCACTATGTTTGAATTGTTTTGATTAACTTTCAAATATTGAATTGTTATTGATATGATTGCGATATTGATAATTCCAAACATTGATGGTCTAAGGAGTTTGATATTCAGGATTGTATTAGAAGTGCTTTATAATTGTATGTGAACATGGAAATGTATACTCAACAAAATGTAAATGCTGGACTCAGATCCGATGAATTTGATAAATGACTGTGCGTACTAAATGAAAGTTATTGATAGCATAATATATGATTTGATGCATTTCATTACATTGTTATGCATGATCAGATAAAGAAGTTATGACTTGAGTGACCAACGTGAAAAAGAGTTTAAAGCTCATAAATGCACACAAAGAGCCACAAGCTCAATGATTAATGAATGTGGTATCCTCAACGGGTATGGGACATTATCTAAAATAAACCCAGTATCTACGACGGATATGGGATGGTTAAATAAATGCTCGATCACAACAAAATAAAAATGAAAGTGAAGTCACATATGCATTTGCATATTTATTTTTACATATATCATGTGAATGATTGCAAAGAATGACTAAATTAGGTTGATATAATGATATGAAATGTTTGTATTCATAATGGGTTTGTTGAAATATGATGTATACCGTGATTAGGTACTAAATTTTGAATGATGTGATTAATGAGAATTGATTATGGATATTGAGATACTTGTGAATTTGGTTATATACTTGTGATGTTTATGTTCTTACTTGAGTGAGCACATTGATGATGGTTCACTCGCTGAGTTCACAAACTCATTAAAATTGCAACGTTAATTTTCAGGTTCTAAAAGGCCTATCTCTAAGGTAATCTAGTAATAGTCTAATATTGTCAATTTTGGAAACAAAAATGACTCAAAGATCTGGTCAGCTGATACTGAAGAGTCTAGTTAGAATATTTAGATCTAGCGTTCCATTTCATGTTGTACATAATGTATAGATTTGCCAGCTCTAACATGTTTTATATTGTATATATATACCTGAATTATGAGTGTAATAACATAATGAATTCTTATGTTTGTTAATAAAATGGAATAAGTTGATCCTTTGAAATACTTGTGTTTCTTTCATGCCATAATAAGTTATTATGATTACTCTAACATGCCATTCTTATAGGGTATGTTCTCAGATGTCCTCTGGATGTTCGAGCATTTGCTCTATGGTACTGGTGTCTTACAAAGAGTATGATATAGCTGAGTAACTGAGGGACATTCATCACAAATGTTTGTCTTTGTGTCAAAAGGCTATAATGACATTCTAATCAAGCCGCTTAATTAAAACATGACCTAGTCGAGTAACCGGATTGACATTCATCATAAGTATTTGCCTTCATTTAAAAAGGCTAGGTTTATGTCAATCAAAATCAACAAAAATAATGTTTTGTCTAATAAGCCTACTGATCTTTGTGATAGCTTGAATTTTCGTAAAAACCTACTTAGGGATAGTTACAATTTTGATTGACTGAATAATTATCAATGTGTGTATGTAAATGATAGGGATGAATAAACTTGACATTAAGTTTTTGATCAGTATGTATTTTTAATCCGAAGTACTTAGACACAGGTTTCATAAGTTAATAAGTTAGAACAATTTGAGAGATGATGTTTATAGTTAAATTTGTTTCGTTAAGTTTAATGTCATTGCCTAATTATTGCATATGTGTGTATGTTGTGTTTTGGTTTTTTTGTTTTGTTTAAGGACAAACAAAAGTTTAAGTATGGGGATGTTGATAGTTGTAGATTGTATAATGTTTAATAGGTACTTTAGGATGTGTTTAATGGGTAAATTTAATGTTTAGTGCATGTTTAGGTTATGATTTTGTTATTTAGTTAAATATTTGTGTTTTGAGTGTTTTTTGGGTTAGAGCACCCTATTGAGCTCTAATTTTTTGTGTTTGAGGTGCTTTGATGTGTTTGTTATTGCTTCAAGGAAAATATTGAAGAACGGAGATGATTTGGAGAAAGCCCGAAGCTGAACCTAGGGCCACAATCATGGCCAATATGTCACGATCATGATAGAAGCATGGATGAAGGGCTACAATCATGGCCAGTCTACCACAATCGTGATAGAAGGAGAAACAATGATAGGGCCACGATCGTGGCTTGCATGACATATAATGCATACAACCTTTTGATTTTAAATTTTCGAGGGACTTTTTAGACCTTGAAAAACCTTAAGATTACCTTAAATGGAAAAGACTATATAAGGTATAATGATGTAACCCTAAAGAGCTCTACATTCTGCCACATTTGGAAGAATCTAAGAGAGAAGAGGAAGAGCAGGAGAGAGGAAGCGTGTCTTTGCAACTGTTACCTTTCCCTAGTCGTCCGATCCCTTCTTAGTGATTGTTTCTTTTCATTTTGTATTCTTTTACTTTGAATGCGGATATGAATATAAGAATGATGATTATGGATTTTGGATTGTTGATGATGTTCTAACTTTTCTTTAGGGATTTTGAATTGATTCAATGTTAATCTAGTTATCTTTTTTGATAAATGATTAGGCGTTGTGATTAATTGCGGTGCTTGCATGTTTCTATAATAAACTAAGAGGGTGAACCAAATAAAAATGATTGGGTTAGATTAGTTAAAGTTAAACGACTCAATAGACCACACGATTAATCAAATCGGTAATTTGTATGGAGAGATCCCATGTGAGGACCTGGCTATTTATTAGAACACTTAAAAACTAAATAGGTTGTGGGCTAATCGTTTAGGGATTATCAATTAGGACTTAGTGATTATAACTCGAGAGAGAGTAACACATAAGTGACTAGATTAGCATTGATAATAAGATAAATCCCTTCCTTTATAATTGGTTAATTCTCTTGGTTGATTTTCAATTGTGACTTTTGTGATGCTCAACTTCAATTTTGTTTTGCGTTATTCTTACGAGTTAATTTTTCAAAAATCATATTGTCGTGTTTACTTTTCTGTTTTTATTTTCAGTTTATTAAATTTTCTAATCCTTGGAGAACTTAGGATTATATTAATTCACAACTCTTCGTGGGATTGACCCCTTTTTTACTACAATTCACGATCTGAGCACTTGTAGTAGTTGAGGCTTTTAATTAGATTAAAACTTAGAAATTAACAATCTAACATAATTGAAAGGAGTTGATTACAAACCTAGAGATAGGCCAACATAAATCCTCTAGATTAGGGTCAAATCTAATAATGAAATTTATAAATCGGTAAAACAATCATAGAAATTTTAACTAGAAAGATTTTGGTTGATAAGCCTATGGATTAGTTGCTAGTAGTCCCGAGAGAGTTGTTAATATAAGATAGGAATTTTCATGGTCCAATAGTCAATAAAATAATTACATTTTAAAACATTAACTATCTAATTATTTTTTAAGGGGATTCATCACCTAGACACCAATATTTGATATTTTTTCCAAGTAATCTCCTTAGGCTTCTACATTCATTATTGTTTCCTATTGTATTTTATTTGTTTAAGTTTTAGTTTTAAATCAAATACTCAACCTGTAGGCTAGATAATAACAGAAGAGTGATTATTAGTATTTATTGTCTTCACGAGATCAACCCATACTTACCTATGCTAGTTATAGCTATACTGTGCATTTGTGGTTAATTCAAATATTGATATTGAAACGACCAATCACGATCCATTGAAAAGCACTATATTTTTATCTTTTAGCCTAGGTAAATACAAGAGACTGATATCCCTTTCATGGGGACTAGGACTGAGCTAAAGTTGCCTTTCAAACATCTAGGGATCCCCATCTTCATCAAAACACTTAGTACAACTAACTATACTTCTCTTTTAAACTCCACAGAGAGGAGAATCAACTCTTAATGTAATAAATACTTATAATGTGGGGGAAAGCTATAATTAGCTATGTCTATTCTCAATAGTCTTTATGTTTACTAGTCTCTCATATTGATTTACCTAGGAATTTCATAAAAAGCGTTGGTAGAGCAATTAAGAATTTTATCTAGGGTAAAACTAGAAGTAACACAAAAGTTCTAAGTGCAAAGTGGAGCATGATTTGTATCCTTGAAAAATATGGTGGTCCTGGTCTAGTCTAAACATGTAGAATGTCCAATGTTTCATATGGAAACGGAAAGCTTATGGGTAAGGTGGATCCACACCTACCATTTAAAGAATGAAAGCATCTAGATAGTAAAGTCCAAGCAGACACTGTCATACACTTATCAACAAATGTTGAAAACAAAGGCATTTATGCAACTTAAGGTGAACAAAATTAGGAATGGAGAACCAACTAATTTTTGGTTTGATAATTAACGCATGATTGGTCCATTGTACTAATTTAGAGAATTTTCACCCTTAAGATCTATAGTTCCCACAAATGTTAAAGTGCAGCATATGATTAAGGATGGTAGATGGTTATAGCCTTTCCATTCATCCAGGGGATTTTAGGGCATTATTCAACGTATGCCAGGTTATGCTCTGAATCCCTCCTCCCCTGATTGTGTACAATGGATTTAGTCTAATATGAGGAGCTTCACAATATCCTCATGTCAAAAATGCTAATAGAAACACTAACCAAAAGCCTTTGGTGCAAATTAATAACGGACTCTAGCATTTCACCATCATATTCTTTCATTATTTAGCTTACCACCTCCCAAAGAATAAGTACTAGAGACAAATTAAAGTTCCAAATTGATGATCTTAATTGTGATTTGTGCAAAGTTAATTATAAAATGCATGACCATCTATTCTTCTCTTATGCAGTTTCATTAGCTCTTTAGAACCATCTACTAGCCATCCCTAGAATGAAATGCTTAAGTAGAGGTTGGAGGGATACATTAATATAGAAGAAATGTGCAAACTTCAAAAGTAAAGGTGATAGGAAGATTTTTAGGTTAGCATTTAGTATAATCACTTAACACTTTAGGAAAGAAAGAAATGGTGCAATTTTTAGAAGCAAGGAAGTAGATGTTGAATTAGGTCAAGGTAGAATCATACTAAGGTTAAGGCTTGAAACTCTCGCAAAGAATCTAACTTCTGAAGTTTAAACTAAATTTGTAACTTAATCCTCTATAGTCCAATAAAGAGTTGTTTTGGTTGTAATTTTATATGGTCGTAAATTTAATTTTAACTTTTAAATAAAAGAAAGAGAACTACTTAATCACATTTCAAATTTATTAATTGATGTAATTCAATCTTCCTCCCCTCTTGTTTATATTTCAAATCTCATTTATATTTAAGTTTATTTTTGTCATATTTTCATATTACAGTATATTTTTTGAAAATTAAATGAGAAATTTTTATTAACACTAGCAAAGTTATTACAACATTACAAAGGAAGTCTAGTTACACCATAGTTCCAAACATTTAATCAAAACAAAATAGAAGTTACAAGCAACCCATTTTAAAGATTCCATCTACATTTCATATCAGGAGAAAGCATGATGTGTGCATTTTTTACTATCTTGAGCTCTCTAATCTAATTGAGGGTGGTATCTACAAGATTGTGCTTTCCAATGTCTACTACTTTATAAAGTATGTTGTTCCTTTCTCTTGATATAGACTAAATAGAAGTGGTGAAGGCAATTACGATGAGCACTGCTTTCTGCATCAATTGGTTATCTTTTAAGATGATCCAGGCCAAGAATCCATTCTAATTATAACTATGGCAATGCTCCAATAGCATATGCATTACTCTACTCTAGACTTCTTTAGAATAATTAAATTGAAAAAAAAAATGCTTCCTATCTTCCTTAAATTCCTTCCATAAAACACAAATTGGATCATAAGCTCCAAACTAACTATTTTTTTGTTATAAATCTATTTTTTATCACAAGACAAGTAATTAAAGAGACTTTAGGGTTCAGAGAGTGCTTCCAAAGTAATTCATACCAAGGAACATCCCCTAAACTTGTTCTGTAAATTGTATAACAAGATTTATTTATAAAGATCCCCTTAGAAATGAGAATCTATACAATGTTGTCCTCTCCTTGCAAGTGTTGAAGTTAAGGTAAGTAAGCTGCTATAATGGAGAAAGCTCTGAAGTTAGTAGACCATTCTCTATACTGAATTTAACATTTATTAACATTTAAATCAATTTTAACATCAAATATAAAATTTTGAAAATAATGTAATATGTCATTATATTATTGTAATAGTACTAATAATTATTCTATAGAGTGGACTAAAACTCAATTTGTCAAATTGCTTAAAATTGAGAACATCTTGGATAATATGGAAATACATAATGAAGTGGAAGCAAATAATCCAATTATACTGGAGGACAACCTTGAGAATGAGAAACTATCTGTTACCAAAGTATTAGAAAAACCTATCTTTATTAATTTGGAAATTCAAAATGCAGAAGTAGCAAAGAATCTAATTGTACATATGGACAATTTTGAGAATGAGAGACGAGTTGATACCAAAGGAATAGAAAAACTTTTTGATACTAAAGTATTGACAACTAGCTCAACGAGAAGATCAGTTAAGAGAAGGGCAAGTAATGAATCGATAGGGGAAACTTACATAGTTGTTAATACTAAGAGAAGGGCAAGCAAAGTCAGTATTTGACCTCACTTTGGTATATGCCTCCAATTTCCAATTCCAAAGACAAATCCTGTGGAATAATTTGCAAACTACTAAAGCTTTTATAAACAATCCCTAGGTGTTAATAGGTGATTATAATTGTATACTCTTAGATTATGAAGTTAAGGGGGTAGGGGTTTCCACTTTGCAACATGCAGAGAGTTATCTGATTTGCTTCAGAAAGTAAAGATAACATACCTTATATTTGAAGGGAGGTTGTTTACCTGGTCCAACAAACAACAAGGCAATATGTTGATAAGAAAAAAGCTTTATCAAGCTCTTATTAAGCATAATTGGCTAGCATTGCATGGATATTTTACTATATTTTGACACTCATATTTGATGTATTTTGCTTGATATTTGATACTTTTATTGTATATTTGGGACGTAATATACTTCAAGTGTGTTTGCAGGTGATAATTGCCTTCATGAATGTAAAGGAGAGGAATTTGGGTAGAAACACAACTAAAATAGGAAAAACAACACTTGTGCACTTTCGTCATATTTGGTGTTTTCCAATTATGCACGTTCATTTACACGGCCATGCATAACCTAAAAACCTAGAGTTCAATATAAAAAGGACATTTCATGGGTAGAACGGGACTTTGGGAGGTGATTTCCAAACTTAGAGAACGTCCAAAAGTGACTATTTTGGTCTAGAGAAGTGGGAAACATGAAGATTTCATCGAAAAATCCATCGGAATACAAGATCAAGCTTATAGATTGCAATGACATTTGATTGAAGAAAATCAGGGAAATTTAAAATTATGAACCTACTGTTTTAATTTTTTTTTCTTTCGGTTTATGTTTGGTTTCGTGTTCAATCAAGTGGAACTAAAAAATCAGTTAGTATTTAGGTTAGACGAACCTTCTGTTAATACTTTTATGTGATTTGATTCTTTTATTGGTTGTTTGATATAATTATGTGTTTTATTTATGTTCTAATAACTCGAGAATATTAGATCATTATCTAATTTCATACGTAGAGATTGAGAAATCCTAGCATGAATAGATCTACCATAATTAGAAAGAGTTTATTGTAACCCTTGATATAGAATGACTTAAATCTTCCATATTAGAGTTAAACCTAATAGAGGGACCCATAAATTGATAACGTAATCCTGTAAGATCTAACCTAAGTAATTTGGTTAGAGACCTTAAGATTAGTTGTTAGTTGACTCAACGTTAGCTATTATCATACCATAAGAGTCTCCGTGGTCCAATAAATCAAGAAAACAATTGTATGATAAAAGATTAATCTATTAAAGGTTTAAGGGGATTTAAACCTAGATACTTATTTCTAATAACGATAATTTTATAAGTGAATTCTACTGTCATTATCATTTCCTATTCTTTAATTGTTTTAGTTTTGATTTTCTTTTTACTAAAAATATAAAATCAATTTGTAGGCTCGATAATAAGGGAAAGGTAATTACTAATATTCATTGTCTTTGTGGGATCGACCTATACTTATTAATACTAGCTACAGTTATATCATGCACTTGCGGTTATTACAATATTGACTATCACATTTTAGGTCAATCAACAACCATTTGCTTACCTTGGTAAAAGCAATTTTTTCAGATCATTCCTACATTCTTATCCAAAATATCCAAGTTGTCAAAATGACAGGTGCACCTTTTAGAATCTTCAATAGGCTCACTTAACAAGAATTCATTCATCTTGTGGAAACTTGCTAGAACCAGAATGTGAATGGCTTTAAGCCTTTTCAACTGATGCAGAAATTGAAAAGGGTTAAACAAGCACTCAAAATCTTTTCTAATTCAAACACTAGGCAAATAAGGGTTACTCGGTAGCTGTTAAAAGGGGCTCAAAAGGAATGTTATAGATCCCATTATAACAACCACCTAAAGCAAACTGAAGATTAGAGATTAAAGGATCACCATGAGGCTCTCGACTTGCATAATTCTTTACTAAAATAGAAAGACCGTATGAATTGGTTAAGAGATGGTGACTTAAACACTAAATTCTTCCATGCTTTCTTACTTGCTAGAAGAAACAGGAACATGATTCTTTATTTGACCAAGCATCTTTATTAAAGCTCACAAGGGACTTTTTCTTGAAACTGATGAGCACATCTAAAAGTTCTAATGATATTCGTAACATCAAAAGGTTTTTTAACAGCCCTTTACCTCAAAACACTAAAGATCTCTTGACAACCCCTTACCTCAAAACACTAAAGAGCTCTTAACAACCCCTTTCGCTAGTACGGAAATCAACGAGGTCTTATTTGGCTTACACCCTTCTAAATCTCTAGGGCTTAATGGGTTTACAACCTACTTCTTTCAACAAACATGGAAGATAGCTGGCCACCTGTTTAACAAAATTGTTTTGGAATGTCTATCCTTTTACACAATGCTGAAGCAAATTGACCATACTTACATTTGCCTTGCTCCTAAGAAGATGAATCCTTCTTCATTGGTAGACTACAAGCCAATTTTATGTTGCAATATGGTTTACAAGGTAATAGCTAAAATTCTTACTAACAAAATGAAAAAGCTTTACAAATAGTCATAAATCTAGTACAAAATGCATTCATAAAAAGGAGATTTATAGGGGATAATATTCTCCTAATGCAAGAGACCTTAAAGGAATACAACTTTGGGGGGGAAAAATCAAGAGTTATTGCTAGAACATTGATTTTTTTCAAGGCATTTGACACAGTGAATTAATACTTTGTACAAGCTTACTTAAAAGCTCTTGAATTTCCTACTATATTCACTAAATGGATCCTACTGTGTATAAAAAACAACTTCTATAGCATACCTGTCAATGGAATTCAAACATAGCCTTTAAATTTTCCTAGGGGAATAAGACAAAGGGATCCTTTATCCACTTATCTATTCATCCTAGCTTTGGAAGGCCTATTTAGAATCCTCAACAACATCATTGGTTCTAATGGCATATTTCACTATCACTATAAATGTAGAAATTATAACCTTACTCATTTGATTTTTACAAATGACTTGATCTTTTTTTCAAGGACTAATACTCAGTCAGTAAGGATGTTAAAGAAACTACTCAAGCTATTTTCAAACTGGTTAGGGTTGAAAGTGATTGCAGATAAAATCAGCTTGTTTTGCTCCAAAGATGTGAGGAATGTTGATGAACTATCCAGGATATCAGAGCTGTAGATACAAGATCTTCCTTTTAAATGAGTCCTAATTTTGTCTGTAAAACTAAAGTATGCTAATTGTATCTCACTTATTGAAAGGTTCAAATATAGAATAAATGCTCAGTAAAATAGATTTGTATCATTAGTTGCAATGGTCACTTTGAATGTTTCAGTACTTGGAAATCATTATGTTCATTGGCTCTCACATATTATTCTACTTAGAAAAGTAATAAAGGAGATTAATAATATGATGAAAGCTTTCTTATGGTTTGGAAAAGCTAACAATTTCGAAAAAGCTAAAGTTAAATGGAGTGAATTGTCAATTCCTAAAAAGCAAGGAGGATTGGGGATAATTTCTATTCCTCTAATGCAAAAGGTACTATTGTGCAAAAGAATCTAGAGATTATATGAAGTTAAGTGTGCCATTTGGATAAAATGGATACATGAGACTTAGTTGAGGAATGAAAACTTCTATCATTTGTCAATCACCAGGGAATAATCTTGGTTCTTCTTATAAATGTTGAAATTAAGAGATGTTGTGTACCCTTGGATTAAACATGGGTTAGGAAATGAAGAGTATACTTTGGTGTGGTTTGGCAACTAGTCTAAGTATAGTCCTCTTATCCAAAATAGTGAATTGTTCCATCTCTCAAACAAACTTCCTCTCAATATGAAAGTGTCCTTATTGATGAATCATGGACAATAGATTGGCAACTTTAGAGGATCCAACTTATTGATGGAATATTTCCCTTAAATCACTAATTGGGAAAGAGAGGACACAATCACTTGGATACCTGATCCTACTGGAGTATTCACTAACAAATCATGTTATAAAGCACTGTAGGCAGAGGGAGAGATTGTACCTTAGTTCAACCTCCTATGGAAGAACTCATTGAATTAGAAAGCCTCAATATTTGCTTGGTTAGTCATCAAGAACATGATTTGCACTAAGAACAGATGGTTTGGCTCATTTGGCCCAATATGTGTGATGTGCAAAGAAGTTGAAGAAGATAGAGAACATCTATTCTTTCAATGCAAATACTCTAAAGCTGTGTGGAGCAGAATTTTACGATTGCTAACTGATTATTATTCTTCTTATGATTGGCTAACAACTCTAAATTGGATTACTCATATTGCTAAGCAAAGGGTGCAGGACGGAGCTATGTGCAAAACTGCTTTTACAACAACAATTTACTCCGTGTGAAAAGAAAGAAACAAAGGAACTACATGAGTAAGGAAGTAAACAAGCATCAATTAGTTGTAGATATCATCAATTGGGCGAGGGCCATTATGATTGCAATATACACCATCATTAGGCATTAGGAATAGTTGGAATATGTAACTCCTTTGTAATCTAATATATTAGATTAGTAATTTGTACTATTTTGTGAATTTTGTAATGTTGAAATAGCTAGCTATAGTTAATGGAAACTTTATTCAATTTCCAAAAAAAATAATTATGCTAATAAATTCTTAATAGAAATTCATTATTTTTGAAAATATTTTTAAAAATTACATGAAGTATAAATAGAAAGGATGATGTGGATGTGATTTTATCAATAAATATGGATTTAATAAGATAATAAATATAAATTTATAATAATCTCTAACACAAAGGGGAAGAAATTATTGCTACTTTGGTCAATTTCTTTTATTCGGAAATAAAAAAGATATCATAATTAAATAGAAGAACAGGGAAAATGGAGAAAATCCACAATGCGATCCACCCAACGTTGACAAAGCAGAAAATGCTATATTTTACTCTTATTTAATCGAATAAGAAGTTTTAGCAAATACTCAAAAATCTCCCACTCGCTCCCAATTCTCAATCGGAGCCGTCAATCAAGCCACGGGGGTTTTGGGACTCAAAACTGTTAAATCCAACGGCACAAAATCGTCTCCGGACAAAAATTCTCCATCGAAAAGAGAAACAAGGAGATAGAAAGAGAGGAAAAACCAATAAACAGGGAAAGAAGAAGGAACAAAACAAGACAAATTTCGATCCGAAACCAAAAGAAAATAGGAAATTGAGAGGAAATCGCCTTCAAGATTCTTTTATGCAAGCCTCTATCTGCTGTCCCAAGTTAATCTAGAGCTAATTGATTATATTTTCTTCGGTTTAATTTCTAAAATTATTTGCAAATAACGACCTAGTCTAGATTCAGAAGCAAAGGAGAGGGAAAAAGGGAGGAGATTATATGTTTGGGGATTAGGGTTCTTATTTTGAACGACGTAGTACGGTTTGACCTGATGGGATTGGGGAACAGCGAAAATGATGCGGTCGTTGACGATGCGGATGAAGGAGGCGTTGGTGGTGGAGGAGAATGCGGCAAATCGTTTGGGTCGGTATCTTGCTCGATTTGCCTCGAGGTGGTCGCTGATAATGGCAATCGATCGTGGGCTAAACTTCAATGTGGCCACCAATTCCATCTGGGTAAGATGGAAATCGAATTATAATTTTGATCATTAGTTTGTTTTTTGAAATTTGATGTTTTTGATTGGAAATATGGAGATCTGAATAATGTTTTAATTCTTGTTTGGTTCATCAGAAGAATTAAGTGATGTTTGATTAGATTTTGAGTTCCTAGGTGCTCATTACGGATGGTATATGTTTCCAATACTTCGTTAGGAAGTGGATGGAGTTTATGAGTTTGGTAGATGTGATGTTTCAAGACATGTATCAACTAGATCTTTTATGATCAGAACCTGAAGTTGCTTCTTTTCTTTCCCCAATCATTTTTGGGTGATCATGTTTTTTTGTCTGCGTTGACGGTTGATATTCATAATCAAACTTGCATCCGGGTTGAATTATGGAAACTGCCATCTAAATTTAAATATTCTCAACATATACTTCATATGCGGGTTGAATTATGAAAACTGCCATTTAAATTTAAATATTCTCAACTTATACTTCATATGCGATGTGCAGAGGGTTGGGCTTTACATTTTCATTTAACTGGGGATTAATCTTGCATTCAATTAATCATGAAGTGACATTATAAGATTGCTTTGTTACATCATGGAAGGATTTAAGGGTTTTAGTGTTGTGTTTCTTTAATCTTCTTCTATCCATATTTCTTAATATTGAGAAAATTGAATGAGTAACTTCTGATTCATTTCTGTACCTTACCCTTTTAAACTACCCTGCATTGTACTAGCACACAAGGATTCTCTAAGCCTGTCTAACAATGCTAATTATATTTTTAAAGTAGATTCTGATGCATTTTATGAAAATATGGATACTATATGTGATGGTGATTACTCGAAAGACATATATCATTCGTTCAATTTTTATTTTATTTAGGCTTTTCTTTCTTGTGTTCATCAGCTTAGATTAGAAGCATTTGTGAATTCTTATTTATATTTTTCCTTAAGCTTTAGAGACTTTTTTGATTATTGATATAATCTAATATTTTCTGATCTGAAGTCAAGAATGTTTCTTTGACAGTGATTCTTATTTTAGGAGGGATTGCTAGATCCCTAAGAGTGATTTTTAAATCTATTTTTTTATTTTCATTCCTTACTTAGGAATTCCAGCCCTAATTCAAAATTCCAACAACCTAAATTTTCAGTTTATATGTGCAATATTAAATAGTCAGCATACTCCTCTCCATCCTATGTCAATACGTTTTTCATTTGCAGCTGTAGTAGTGCTCTTATATGTTTACGTAGCCGAGAATGTTCTATTTGCATAGGATGATATTTATCTCCCTTCCTCACCATTTATATTTTTCATAATGCAAATTTACTTTTGGTCTAAATTTATGTTTAATGTCTGCAGATTGCATTGGATCTGCTTTTAATGTGAAGGGTGTAATGCAATGCCCTAATTGTCGTAAAATTGAAAAGGGCCAATGGCTATATGCAAACGGTTGTCGGTCACTGCCAGAGTTTGGCATGGATGACTGGGCCCATGATGAGGATCTTTATGACCTAAGCTACTCAGAAATGGTATGATATTTAAGATAAGATACTGTATGTTGTATTTAACTATCTATTTGTTTCAGTTAAATCTTTTGTGGTGACTAATCATGCCTGTTGAAACCTCTCATTTATGCTGTTATGCCAAAGCATTTACTCTTTTCCAATACATGTTATAGTTTTTTTTTTTTTTTTTTTGCTTTTTCATGATTAGATCATTTTCCTACCTGGGGCTTAATCTTAAAGGGAGGGTTTACAATGCCATCCATGTTATGGCTCTATGACTTATTTCTCCGGTCCATATACTCTATGTACAATCCCTTCTAGGATAGAAGTTAAATGATAGGATGGAAATTCATTGATACATTATAAAACAACTTTGACAGCTGAGAATTCTTTCTGGCATCCTTATTTGGTCATGTTAAGAAAATATGTTATCAATGAAAGAAAGCGTGACTAACCTTAAGTTGGTCCCTTTATATATTTCATATGGGCAAAAGATTGGGCTTAAGCATGATCTGGATAAAAATTCTACACCATCTCAGGGTTGTCTAGGTGTTGTTTCTGTTTCAACGTTAGAAAAAGTTGAAATGGTTGTCACAACTTTTAGTGTCAGACAACTCTTGGCATTGGACAAAATGATGCAACCAACTTTTCCCCAGCAGCTGCCTGCCTTGCTCTTGTGTGCATTATCTAAATGCCAACTGTTGTGGTAAAGCTGCAGCTAGCAATTACTTTAGTTACTGTAGGAAGGGAGGTTGGGACCAATAAACAAGAATACAGGTTACATTACCTCAACACAGAAAGGAAGGAGAACTACAATTGGAGATAAAAATCATGAAGAAGATATTATTGTTATAGATGCTTTGATAGTTGAATGCACATCCATTGGGTTCAAGGTATGTCCTAGATGTTCTTAATAAAGCTGTAAAAGAGTTGCTAGTCCAGTAATTAATAGCACACGCACATCTACTGTTTGAAAGTCTCCCCTGTTATACTATGCAGGGAAGTGAGGGCCTTTCTTGCCACTTTGTTTCAAGTTGTGATGTCACTGGAGGATAGTTAATTGATTGTGGTTTCTATAATGTTTGTTAGATAGGAGTTGAATAATAGATCTTGTTTCACAGTACATGAAGTTATGTTCCATTAACAATTTTATTTTTAAAAAAATTCTGCAGTTTCCTCTTTAACATTTTGCATTTAAACTACAGAAAGAAGCTCTCTTTTTTCTTTAACAGCATGGACATGCTGTTTACTCTGCTCCTTCATGACATTTCAGATATGCATGTTTATAAAATTTTCTATAATTGGATGTTTATGGTGATATCTAAGTGCATGGTGACATTCATGTCCACACATCTCCAACTCTTTTAATATTTGTAGCTTTTTAAAGACTGAAGTTGTGCTCCAGGCATTGAATAATTTTCTGGAAAGAAAATGACGTTAATTTCACTTCTCTTGCTTCTGTATTACATTGTTGTTCTTAATGGTTTTGCAGTCCTTTGGAGTCCATTGGTGCCCATTTGGTAGCTTGGCACGACTTCCTTCATCCTTTGAGTAAGCATCATCCAATGCTTTAGTGCTTAAAGTTTTTGCCGAATCTAATTTGAGCAGAGAATTCTTTATCTATTTTCTACTTTCTACTTCTCGAACATATGCATGTGTGATTTATGTGGATGTGCACTTATTCAGGAACCTTTAATTTCAGAATTGGGCAACCATTAAGAAAGGAGAGATGTAACAGACAATGAAATCATTGAGGAATAGACCTTTTACCCGCCATAAAATGAGATCCTCAAAATATGAAACACTGAGCAGTCAACAAATATTTTAGTGAAGTTGCAGTACACCAGAGTGTGCATTTCATGCCTATATAATATTGCAATGTTCGTAGCCAAATATGTGAATCTTTCTCTAAGCCCAAATCTGACAGAGAGAGAGAGAGAGACGGAGGGAGGGAGTGAGGAAGAGACAATAACCAATCCTACTTCAGATTTTCCACATATAGTCCATGAGTTGTCTTTTGTTCTTTATAGTTGAACTATCCAGTTTCCTTTTGTTCTGTCTTCTGGGTTGGGTGGTCAAACATTTATCAAAGCTGCCCCTCT
The DNA here is from genome assembly GCA_025504915.1 of Erythroxylum reticulatum. Classification (NCBI taxonomy): domain Eukaryota; kingdom Viridiplantae; phylum Streptophyta; class Magnoliopsida; order Malpighiales; family Erythroxylaceae; genus Erythroxylum; species Erythroxylum reticulatum. The sequence continues at coordinate 7,119,223 of JANSVA010000007.1, forward strand.
TCTACTTTTAGGTGGAAGCATTGCTATTTTGTTGAGGTATAAAGTGTGTAGAATTGTTTAGTATATTTTAACCTTGTCTTAAGAGACTGGGCTTACAGAATTTTTTGTTACTTATAGTTGGTTTATGTTTTCTTAGAGGTACTCTGATTTTGTGTTATTTGATATATATATATTCTCAAGCATGAAATTTTCTTCCTTTTAACATAATATTATTTGTTTATTGATTGCAGGGAAGGGGAATTATCAGCAAATACTTGTAAGATATTCGTCTATTCTTTTTAGTGACTATTGATTAAGTTCTTAGAACAGAATGAAATTCATGTTGATGTGACTGATGTTTAAATGCAGATCACGACCTGCTGGGACATCATGCTATATTTGGGGAGCACACTGCTGTATCATCTGGTAGTCACCCATGCCCATACATAGCTTACGTTGGACCAATTCATCCGCCTCTTTCAACCTCCAGTTCAAGTGTTTCAGATGGTTCTAATTTCAATAATCACTGGAGTGTTCCAACATTACCCAGTGAGATTCCTGATTCATATGCATTTCCTGCCTTGGATGTACATTATCAGAGCTGGGAGCACCATTCCCTTCCCTTCTCTACTACTAGTAATCGGATTGGTAATGTAGATCAACCTTCAATCCCTCCTGTTCCTCAAAGATCTGCCAGAACTATTTCTGCTCCTCAAAGATCTGGATCATTCATGCATCCATTGCTGGTTGGCCACAGGTATACCTTTGAGTTAATGTACAACACTTGTGCTATTAATGCGATTCATCATGACTTCATGTAGCATAAATCTATTTCTTGATATGATGGTTGATTTACTGTACCATACTGTCATATGTTTTAATGATCCTTAATTTGAGTCATTGATAGTGAATGGTATTGGCCAGTGCTTTAAAACCACAAGGGCCTTTCAAACAAAAGTTCTACCGAATTGGCTTCTTTAGAAAAGGCAATACCCATTGGGAGTGTCAATACATTTAAACTGTTCTTGTTCATCTTCTTTCTCTTTCTGGGAGTCTTATTGTTATCTTCCTTTGCCTAGTTCTGAAATTACCTACGTGTTTTATTGTAGTAGATCCTGTAGTATTTGTGGATTGTTGATGTTAATGAGTTTGTAGAAGTCATTAAAGGCATTTTCTTGTACAGCTCTAATGCAAGAGCTGGGAGTTCAATTGCTTCTTCATTGCTTACACCTTACCAAGGCAGTAATGCTCGAGCACGTGATAGGGTTCAAGCTCTTCAGGCATACTATCAACCACCTGGCAATTCTCCAGCCATCCGCACTCCAGTTGTTTCCGGATCCCGAAGATCCAGCAGTCATAGAGGCTTGTCTCAGGTAGGAACTATGGCTTCATCATCTGATCAGACAGGCTTCTATTTTGGCCCAGGAGGCACATCAGGTCGGAACTTCCAAGAAGCAGAAAATCCTCCCACACGATTTCGGGCATGGGAAAGAGATCATTTGCCATCATTTTCGTTAAGTCAGGTTGACAGAGATTCTAGTTGGGGTGCATTTCATCAGGGCGCCAGTGGTTCAGATTCCAACATCAGGTCCAGCAGCTTCCGCCAAAGGCATGGCTTGGAAAGGATGTCATCACAAAATCGGTCATAGCTTTCTTGATGAAGCAAACTGCCACTAAATGACTGGAACAAAATTATGTATGCGTGAGAAAACTGATATATAATGCTTGGAGTCTGTCAATTCTGACAGCCTCAAAATACTGTAGAAATGGCCCAAAAATACTTTTTGACAGCCAGGTCTGTGTGATGGACTTTGGTCTCCGGTTTCATTGCCCTGCCTTTGAGGATATATAAAATAAGATCTCATGTTGGATAATACCTGGTTTGAGAAGATATCTCTTATTGTTTTCCATCCATAAGGTTGCCGTATAAAGACCGAATGGGTTACGCGTCTGATTTTTGGATGCGTTTGCACAAGAGTTGGGTTTTCCATACGTTTACGCTTTCGACATTTGTTGCTCCCCTCTTTGACCCCTCCTATGCCCGCAATTGAACGTTGCGTCTAACGGGTTAAGAATTATATTAATTAATGACTAATTTTTAAAATATTAAAATAAATATTATTATAACATACAATCCTTATCAGAACCACTTCCTAGGAGGGCAAGAGTTTGCTTAAGGAAAGAGTACTTGGACAAGGTGGAACCCATTGGCCTTTCTGTTTGTTTTTGCTGTTTACACCAGGCATCAGTTGAATCTTAAGCACCTTCTATAAATTTGCTGGTGCTAGGAAGGAATAAGAACGGAGGGTTGGGCACTTCAAGAAACCTTCCCGCTCCTAAACCATAGTATAAATTAGTATTCCTAGCTCTAGTACAAATTGGGAGGGTTATACGCTCGAGACCTATACTAGAAACCTCCTATATGGTTGTAGTAAGGATGCTATTTTCTCACTTATGTAATGCCACAGCCACCACACATCTCACTATAGTAGATATGAACCTGAAAAGGAGAGAATTATCTAGCAATTATATAACCATGTACTCACATATGCATAAAAGTCCATTTTAACACTTAAAACTAAGTAAAGAATAAAATTAAAATTTTCCCGTACGAAATTAGCTAGGTCTCAATTAACTCACTAGTTGCCAATTTAAATTCACAATTTAGCCCTAAATCAACTCCCCCACTCTTAATTTCCAAAAATCCATAATATTCAATTCCAAAATTCTCACCCAATCAATCTATAAGGAAAAAAGAAAATGCTAAGAGGACAAACAAACTTTGAATTTAACATAATCAAGGATGAAAAATTGCAAGAAAAATGCTTTAATTTCATCCAAAAATCCATAATTGGGTGTTTCTTGAAAAATAAGACGTAGAAGTCTAAAATTTGATATTTGAGAGTGAAAATATGATGGAAATGAAGTGTGATGGTCAAAATTAGTAAAGAAATCAAAGGAAACTAAATTTGATTAAGAGAAAGTGATGTTAGGCTTAATCTCAAAGTTATTGGCTTCCACTCTTAGCTAATTAATACCATACCCAACCTCTGTGAGAGATGGTATAGCATAGTCCCTATAATCAATTTCCTCCTTGACTTGCCATTGTGTTTGGTAGCTACATTCCAACTCTTAGATTTTTTTTCTCTTGGATTCTAATGTCACATCCATTTGATTTCTAATTCTAGCTCAGTGGTAATTCAATACTACTCCTAGTCATATACCAAATAACCTAAAGTTGAAATTCACCCACAAACATAAGATTAAAAAAAGAACATTTTAAATATATAGGTGAATATAAAAAGTGATTATATTATCAAAAATAAAAATTTCCTAATATTTCAATCCCTCGTACGAAGTTAAAAATTTGATTGTGATTTTATATTTCTTGAAAAGAAGACAATACTAAAAAAATTTCTAAAGAAAATGCATATATCATTTTCTATATTATAGTTTCAATGAGTTCGAGTGCTAATCCGACAAGGATTATAACCATTAGTACTAACTACATTGATTAAAAATATAATTAAATGAACTAAAATAAAAATAAGAATCACCAAATTGAAGCAACAAATAATTTGAAATAACTAGTAGATAAATAAGATCTGAATGAAGAATTCCCTTATAACCATTCCTATGCTTGAATTTATCTTGATTTAATGATTAATCAAGGGAACGAATACTGTTTCGTAACCAAAAAATAGAACTGTATTTGTTATTTGGATACTGGCCAGAGATACAGGCCAGTACTGCTAGTTTTCGTTCGGTACTGGTTGGTATCGAAAATACCGGCCGTTTCGATAAATTTGAAAAAATTTGGGACTTATTTGCAATTATTAAAAATTTAAACCTAAACCCCCCTCTGTTGTGTGCCTCACTCTCCCACACTCGAAGCTTCCTTCTTCTCATTTTTCACTCTCTCTCTCTCTCACTGACTCTCACTTTCACTCACTACCGTTCCCTCTCTCTCATTCTCCTCTCCATCTTTGATGGTGCTGCTCCCTCTCCAGCAGTGTTGCTCCTTCCACGACGACTATTATCATCCTCCTCGATCCATGCCAGCATCAGAGATCCTCAGCTCCTCCACGTGAAGTTCTGAACATGCCACCGCCTTCAACCCTCCTCCACGAGGACCACCACACCATGTCGTCGTTACCACTGAATGTTTGAAGGAGGAGAGAACGCTGCTGCTCGCCCCAGATCTACACCCGAAGCTGTGACCCATCACCCAACCAAAAAGCCAAAGCTTGTCAATTGATTTTTGGGTGTATTTTTTGAGTTTTCAATTTTTTTCCTGCTTAATTGCATTTTTGATTGTGAATTGGTTGGAACTTGGAAGTTGAAAGTTGGAATTAAATTTCATGATTCAATTAGAACTTGAATTTGTGAATCGGTTGGAAATTGGTTTTGTGATTTCCGCGTATCTAGATTGGATATTGGAGTTGAATGATTCACAATTTTGTGATTTGAATATTGGAGTTGAATGAGTCATAGTGTTGTTTTGGTTTTATGATTTGCGTGAGTTGGATTGAATATTGGAGTTGAATGAGTCATGGTGTTGTTTTGGTTTTTTGATTTGCGTGAGTTGGATTGGATGTTGGAGTTAAATGATTGTTTAGTTGATTTTTGGTTTGGTTTTGTGGATTGGTTTAAGTTTAACCGATTAAAAGAAACAAAAATGATAAGTTTTTTGTGAATGAAATGCAGGACTTGATCTAAACATGTGATGATGTTGATGAATTGAATTGATTCAATTGAAAGTTTGTAAGTTGAAACAACTTAAATTATAATCTTAAACCAAGAATATTAAAGTTGCAAACTTGCAAAGACTTAAATAATTAATTAACACATTCTTAAAATTTGTGAAATGATATTTCATTTTTAGTATTTGGGTATTGACTTTAGGTAAATAATAAATTGAGTATAAAATTATGCTATTGTAAATTAATAATAATTTGGTTGTAGTTAATGATAACGTTTAGGTATTAGCTTTAGGTAAATAATTAATTGAGTATAAAATATGTTGAATTATTTGGTAATATATATGTGTGGGCTATCATAAAATATTTATAATAGATAATGTGTGAAAGTAGTGATGTAAATGTGTCCAAAAGGAACTTTTTTTTCAAATTGTGAACATGTTGTAGGCTCCAACCATTGATACTTGATTTATTAATGTCAATTAAAATCGTAAAAGCAACTTATGTATTTAAGAACCAAATATAGAATGGTGTATATAATATTATGGCTTGTTAGAAATGAAAAGAAGATTCAAAGCTTTAAATAAGAAAAAAAAACTTTTCCAAAGAAGTTATATCCTTCAACTTGATCCTCATGTTATGAATATATCCTTCGACTTGATCATCATGTTATGAATAGATATGTATGAAAAATTGTATAAGATATGTCATTTATTATTTGGCGATTATGTAAATCATATCATACCCTTCAACTTGATCCTTATGTTTGAAACTTTGAATTGAAATTGCTCGAAATTGTTAGAAATGGAAATTGTTTATGTATGTTTTGTGTAATTATATATGTTGAATAATTGAATTGTTGGTTTTTGACTTATAGTGAAATGTGTTTGATGGAATTGAATTGTGTATGATGTAATCATACAAAATGAGTTATATTATATAAGACGAACATGCATATTGTATAATGAAATTATGTATTATTTATTTTGATATATGTATGTTTTGTGATTGTTGAAAATGAAAATTGTTTTATGAATGTTTTATGATTATTGGAAATGGAAATTATTGAAAATTGTTTTGTTATTATTAGAAATGGAAATTGATTTATGAATATTTTGTGATTATTAGAAATGGAAATTGTTTTATGAATGTTTTGTGATAATGGAAATTGTTTATGAATGTTTTGTGATTGTTGAAAATGAAAATTGTTTATGTATGTTTTTGTGATTGTTGGAAATGGAAATTATTTTATTATTGGAAATGGAAATTGTTTATGTATGTTTTGTGATTGTTGGAAATGGAAATTGTTTTACGTATGTTTTGTGATTGTTGGAAATGGAAATTGCTTTATGAATGTTTTATGATTATTGGAAATAGAAATTGTTGGAAATGAAAATTGTTGATAATAAAAATTGTTTATGTATGTTTTGTGATTGTTAGAAATGAAAATTATTTTATGAATATTTTGTGATTATTGGAAATGGAAATTGTTGAAAATTGTTGAAAATGAAAATTGTTTTATGCATGTTTTGTGATTACTGGAAATGAAAATTGTTGAAATTTTTTGGAAATAGAAATTGTTTTATACATGTTTTGTGATAATTGGAAATAGAAATTGTTTATGTATGTTTTGTGATTGCTGGAAATGAAAATTATTTATGTATGTTTTATTTAATTATATATGTTGAATTATTGAATTGTTAGTTTTTGCCTTATAGTGAATCGTGTTTGATGAAATTGAATTGTGCATGATGTAATCATACAAAATGAGATATACCATATAAGATGTATATGCATATTGTGTAATGAAATTATGTGTTATTTATTTTGATATATACATTCATTTATTTTTATAAATAAATGAACGGAAGTTTAAATACTCATGATCAACCCACTTCAAGAAGATACAATGATCCAGCTTAGGCTCATGCTGTATTGGTTCCTGGTATGAGGAACCATACTATTTGCTTGTTTTATAACAAGCATTTGAAAGGTAGAGGAATCACCCGATTAAAGAAACATTTAGCTGAGTTTAAAGGAAATGTGGAGCCCTGTAAAAAAATAAGTAATGATGTGAGGTGGAAAATGAAAACATTACTTGAAGAATATCAACATGAGATAGAAAAAAGGGAAAGGTTGAATTTTGAAATTGGTAGTGGAAGTTTGTTTTCTAGTTTCCGTAGTGAATGTAGAGAAGATGGTAGTGGTAGTGGTAGTGTTGGACCTCGATTTTTTTTCAATTTTTATGGATTTATTTATTTATGTTATGTTATGTTTGTTTGTTTGTTTATTTATTTTAGAATTGGGTCATTAAACTAGCAAGTATGAATAGAAATTAGAAATTAGAATGAAGTGATAGGATTAAGTTAGCTTAAGTAGTTAGTAGGCTTATGTAAAAAGAAAGAAGGGTAGATATGGAAAGCCAAAATGGGAAGAAAGACAAAACAAAAGGTACTTGAATTAGAATAATAAGAGAGAAGCATCGTGAGAGGAGAAAGAAGAGAAGAGAAAAACGTGAGAAAAAGAAAAAGTAGAGAAGAAAACTGAAGAGAGGAAAATCGTGGGAGGCTTGGAAGGAAGAAGAAAGAAGAAAAAGAAGAGAAATCAACTTGTTAGAGGTAAGTTATCATCTTTCTTCTTGCTTAGATACAAAAAGGGGATTAAATAGAGACTAGGGTTTTGCAGATCTTGAAGAGTTTGAAGTTAAACAAGTAAGTATAGGCATTAACCCTTCTTGATTGTTGGATGAAGTATATTTAATGATAGTTAGAAGTGAAAATGAAGTTTAATGTGTGTAGGAAGTTGTTGATGAATGGTATATGGTATATGAAATGTTTTAATCTTTTAGGGATAATGATCAAAGATAGATCATAATGTATTTGTGAATAATTTTGGGTTGAAATGAAGTTGAAAATAAAGTAGAAGAGATGGTTTAGGATTAAGATAGGTTATATGTGAAAGGTGGGAAGTTAAAATCTGGAAAATGAATCATGTTTTGTGTATGCTTCTATCATAGTTTTCCGCAGTCAATTCGGGGGTTCGCTGCGATGAACTTGTAAGTCTTCACGTGAACTTTTCATCTCTGGAAAAGTTCGCCGCGACAAACTTTTTTTAGGTAACTTTCCAACACAGAGCATGTTTTGGTATTTTGAGCATAACGTTTTCTGTAGTTATCCAAATGGAGTGATTTTTAATTTGAAGTAAACTAGAGACATAAGGATACAAATTGTCTAAAGTAATCAAGTTTTGATTCAGTCTCTAAGAACCTCAATTTTTGGATGGAAGTTGGGTATAGAATATTATTTCAGCATAAAGACAGCCCCAATATTTTTGGAGTATAAGTTTCAAATTTTAAACCAAATTATTGAATGATTTTGGTATCATTAGAAACTTAAGACAATGGGGAAAATTTTACTAGAATAAAGTGTTATTTCTTCATTTACTTGATCATAATGATCATGGAAAATTTAACCCGAAAGTTAAAAATTTTAAAAGGGTTATAGTTCGATTTTAGCATGTTTTGATTACTAAATTTTTATGAATTTTCATTTGAATTTGGATTGAATGAGAAATTGTTTGTGTTTAGGAAATCAAGAAAACCTTACCCAAGAGCAAGAGGAAAGGCAATCTTGAGCTTGGATTTGAAGCGAAAGTAGGTGGGTAATGTATTTATAGTTATTGTGTAATTGGAAAAAATCTTGCCTATATGTGTATGTGTTGATTTGATTAAACTTAATTCGCTTGACATTGAAATCATTGTGAATGTTTGAAAATGCATTGTAATTTATGAATTGTGATTAAGTTATGCCATTAAAAAATGTCATGGCATTTTGTATGAATGATAAGATGAGAAAGCATGAAAGTATAAGCATATGATAAAACGAATGTGTGCTTTTGTTTGGGCAAGAGTGGAACCTTTCTGTTCGTCACGTGCACGTTGACAAGAGCCTTCTCTCGGCTGCCCACTTGTGGCATATAAGCTCCGAAAATGGACTTATTCTGTTCATGGTATAAACTTCGATTTCTCCATTCTGTTTCCATGGAACTCTCGAGCCATTTGTTTGTGCATTACATCTTTAAATTGTCAAGTATGATGTATTTACATGCTATGCATAATGGCTAAAGACTATGTTATAAGTTATGTGATGACTGGCTTAATTATGAGTTTTTGAGCAAAACTGAGAATGCCTAAATTGTTAGATAATATATATATACATATGCTTGAATTTGTGGCAAATTATCGATGGCTATAAATATATTAGCCACTGGGCTGTGTAGCTCAACCCATTATTTTTCCTCCTCAAGTACGGAACAAGACAACAGTTGATCTTTGCAAGGCATAAAAAACTCCAAGATAGTTAGAGACTTTTGTACTAAGTTAGTGACTATTTTGGATAGTTTTATAGGTATATCAACATTGAGCATCCTTTGTATTTTGTTTTAAACTTTGATATGTATGATGATGTGTAAGTAAAGTTTGTTCAAACTCTTTAGAATTAGTAATGAAATGAAGAATTGAAGTTTCTTTTGTGTATGATTATGTTTAGCTTGTGGTTAAGTGTGGATGGTTAGATTTGAATGTATTTGTTTGTTTAGAATGTTGAATGTTGGAGTTTGGGTTTCGAATTCTGAGGGTTTCGCCGTAGCAAAGCTAGAGGTTTGGTGCAGCAAACCTTTCTGAAGGTAGCTTCACCGCGGTATAATTGACCCAAAGGGACTGGGAGATTTCTCCCAGGTGTTCCCCGCGGCGAACCCACCATAGTACACGCTGCCACTTCTTTTTGCTATTTGAATCCTTTCGACCCTCCTCTCGTGTGATCCTTAACCAACGTCCCCGAACGGTCACCTCGGGATAGGGAACGGGACTCAAGCCTAACATTGTTTGGTATAAGAGCAGGGGTTGGACTCCAGAAATACGAGGTAATAAAGATCACGTTTCATGACCCCGAATGTTGGGCTCCGAAAGCGGGGCCTAACAGGTAGTGATAGTGGTGGTAGTAGTACTAGTAGTGTTCCATCTTAGACCCAAGAAAAAGTACTTGAACCTGATGTGAGGAAGAGAAAAAGGCAGATGACTAGTTTTTTTGCACCACAAACAACTCCTGGAGCCCAATCTTTAATTCGTAGTGTAATTCAATTAAGAGATGTGACTCACAATGTCGATACGATAGTGGCTAGATGGTGGTATGATGCAGGTTCATTATTCAATGCTTCTCAGTCTTATTATTATCAGCCTATGATGGATACAATAGCCTTTTATGGTTCGGGATATAAAGGTCCTTTGATTGATGACTTAAAATTTTATTTATGAAATTAGAAGCTATTTGGCATGAAGAAGAGTGAATTGGGCTACTTATGGATGTTCAATTATATGTGATGGTTAGTCAAATAGGAGACAAGAGCCTATTATTAATTTTTTGTTTTATTCTATAAATGGTTCTATGTTTTTAAAATTTATTAATGTATCTAACCTTATTAGGAATACTGAGACTTTGTTTGTGATATTTGATGAAATTGTGAATGAAGTAGGGCTAGAAAACATTGTTCAGTTTATTACTGACAATGATTTCAATTATAAAGCAGCAGGAAAAAGGTTGCAGAATAAGTATAATTCTTTTTTTTGGACTCCTTGTGCTGCACATTGCATTAACCTAATGCTGGAGAATATAGGAGATCCTAGGTATTCTTCTGTTATTGATGAGACTATATAGAAAGCTAAAAAGATGACCAAGTTCATCTATAATCGTGCATGGGTATTGAATTTAATGAGAAAGGAATTTACCAATGTTAGGAATTTGTGTCGTCTTGCTATGACAAGATTTGCAACAAATTTCTTATCACTCCAGTCTTTTGTTATGATGAAGAAAGAGTTAAGAAAAACCTTTACAAGTGAAAAGTGGATTGCATCTCAATATGCTACGTCTAATGTTGGAATGGAGGTTTACTGGAAGATAGAGAATTTTGGTCTCAATGACAATTTGTTATCCAAGTTTGTGAGCCTTTGGTGAGAGTGCTTTGCTTAGCTGATAGTAAAGAAAAGCCAACAATGGGTTAGTTTTTTGATGCTATAGAGAGAGTAACGGAAGCAATAAAGGCTAATCTGAAACATAGGCCTTCTTTGTATACATCATATCTTGCAATCATTAATCAGAGAAGGAAAAGATAACTTTCTTCTTCATTGTTTGCAGTTAGGGCATTTTTTAATCCTAATGTCTATTTTAGATTGGATATTACTAAGCAAGCTGAAGTTAATAGAGGAATGCTTTTAACTAGTACAACAATTGTTAGCAATGACGCGATATAAGATCTCTTAAGCTCACAAATGGAGCGTTATAAGTTGTATTATGAGGATTTTGGAATGTTGATTGCTATTCGACAAAAAGGAAAACTTTCTCCAGGTATTTGTTGTTTCCCTTTTCTTATTTGATGAAATTAATTATTGCTTTATTTTGTTTATAATGCTACTTTTTTTATCTTATGACTTACAATTTCTTGTTGGGATCAATTCGAAAATGGTGTTCCAGAATTGAAAAGGTTTGCAATTCAGATTTTAAGTCAATGTGTGAGTGCAACAGGCTGTGAACAAAATTGGAGCACATTTGAATTTATCCACTCCAAGAAAAGGAATAGATTAGAGCATAAGAGGTTAACTGACTTGGTTTTTGCTCGTTACAATTTAAAGCTTTAGGAAATGTATGTTATTATCATTATTAATTTTGATATAATTTCTTATAATTTTCTAATAATTAAATTTTATTGTTTGCTAGAGTCTTAATGGCACAAGTAGTTCAACTGATCCAATTTTCATTGATAATATTGATCTTTTGGCGGATTAGGTTTCTGAAGAATTAAATTTGGTAGATGTTAATGACTTAGAAAATAATCTTGGATGGGAAAGCAATAACATGTCATTTGGTGCATTAAATTTGAATGATAATGATGATGAAGCTTCTCTCAATAATAAGGATTTTGTATCAAATGATAACTAGGTCAGTGCAGTTATAGTAGGTATCCTCCCATAGACGATTGATTTTTTTTCCAGGTTTTTTTTCTCTTCTTTTAATTTTACTTATATTTGATATATATGTTAAATTCTATATATGTAATGTAATTGTAAATGTTTTTGTTTAAGGTTTAACTTCTACTTTATTGCTTCCTCATCACAAACTCTTGTTGTAAATTGTAATAGCTCGAGAGTTAAGAATATTTATTGTTCTTTTTATTGGATGTTTTGATGTAATTATTATTTATTATATGATGAAATTGTATTATTGTAATATTTTAAATACTTTGTGTTATTCTTAATTTTATATTTGTATGATGAAGATGATTGTGTTTTTTTATTAATTGTGGTTATTATTTATATATGAAATATTTAAAAATTATTTTTATTTCATATTAATTGTTATTATTATGATTTTTGGAGACATGGTTGATGTTAAACTATAAAGTATACAATACAACTATGCAATATACCAATGGACTATTTGACAAATGTTCAACAAATTAGGGACTATTTCATAAATTTAAAAAATTACCTAAAATAGTACTCAGTATTGAACGGTACTGATATAATACCATACTAGAACCCAATCCAGTATGGTATTTGCAACTTTGTGATTAATCCTAGATTCTTAGATCAACAAGAATTTCAAAGTTATAATTATATTCTTTCTCAAGATATATAGCTCATATCCCTAAGTTGATTGAGTGAAATCTTTTTCTAATAAAGCGTCTAAGAGCACATTAACTTATTTTATGAATTTTCTTTATGTATTTCATTCCAACCTAAGATTTATGTGGTCCTATATCTAGGAATATATGTAAATCTCATTATTTAATTTTTGTTCCAATCATACATTTGATTTCCCAATCCCTATATATGAAATTCCATATTGAATCATCTATATAAGGTACTTCAATCTATCACAATAAATAAACATCACTAGTTCCCAAAAATCTAGGATCATACATTAAATAAAATAATCAATTTAAAACAATAGTTCTATGGTTCATCTCATCTAGATCTATATGCCAATTTAGTTCATTATGAAAAAAATCACAATTAAAAAGAAAGAAATAAGAAATCATTCTCATGGATCTTAAAATCTTGATGTTCTTGACGAGTCTTGATGTACTGCTTACTTTTCTCCAAATTTTTCTCTCTTTTAATCCTAAGTGCGTTTAGTAAACATGATAGAAACACAAATTCCTATTCATATCATGTTTGGTCATGTAGCCAACTCTCCTAAACAATAATGTGCCATGTTAGAACATGAGTATGAATGTGGTACCATGTTGGTGCCATATTCTTAGTCTTTAATGTAAAATCATGTCATAGTAAGTTGTGAAGAGTGGATATAGGCAGGGTTTATTTGCCCAACCACCACGATGTTGGTTTGCAACCTCTCATTCCTAATCTTTTTGCATTATTTGCGCTTATGAGATTGCACTTAACTACATTGTCATTCCATAATATCAGGAATTTTTTTTTAAAATTCACTAACAACCAATTTTCCCTTATTAAATCCCATTAGAGACCAACACTTTAGTTATCTAAACTATGGATTAAAACAAAGAATAAACAAAAATAAACTAAGAAAGATGACACTATTTTGATATTAACATAATAGGAATATCAAGGGTAAAAGAAGAAACGTTCTTAAGAAATACAAGGAAGAAAAAAATAGAAGGAAAATAACAAAAGTTTTTAATTAAATTAAAAATTAATTTGACTACATAGTATATTAACAACTAGTTAATGACTAACTCTTCCCTTTATTACTTTTATATTGTTACATTGTCAACTCTTCACTTTAATCTAATTCAAATGTTCATTTGTATATTGTTTCGTTCTTCCCACATCGATTCTCCTTTTGTTATCATTCAAAACTTAAGAGCAAACTTAAAATATGTTCCCTTAATTGGCATTATTAAAAAAATTACACAATTACTTCTATATTATTGTTCAAAAGAAATTAAAAGTTATCTCAAAGAAAATCATGTGTATGATTTTTAAATATTTTTTTAAAAATTGATGAGTTTCCTAAAATATGACTATTTTATTTCACTATCAGTGTACAATTTAATTCAAGAAATCATAAACATACATACTTTGAATGGAAACAAATTAATAATAAAGACAGTAAGGAAAAAGATAAAAACTGACTTATAGTAGTTCATAAAAACTACAATACTAGGAAGCCCTCTTGTTCATTTAGATGAACATGGTAGCAAGATGAATCCTTGCTACTTATTGACCAACAAAACTAAGGCATAATGGTGATATGCTTTGGTAAGGAACTTGATAGCTTAATAAAGACAATAAGTATTTAGCCTTTATAACTTGTGCATAGCCTTACTAGGTAGTTTTGTGTGGCATAAAGACTTAGGAGAGTCTAGAATCACCCCAACTTTCACTTCAAGAAAAAAAAAGGTTTTCGATTACCGATGAAAAATAAAGCTTTTCCATAGCAAAACAAATTTGGCGACGAAAATTACCGAAGGAAGGAAACAACAAAGAAACAACCGTTTGTAAATTTAGAAACAGAAACTTGTGTATATATCGGTAACATTAGCGACTGAATTTTGGATTTCTATCAGTAAGTTAAAGAAAATTTACTAACAAATGGAATCCCAATATTCTGTTGATGAATTTTTCAATGGTAAATCATATGTTTGTCACTAAAGTTACCAATGGATATATATATATGCTTCCATCACTAAATTTACTAACGAAAACATTAACTGTCACTAAATTTTTACCAACAGAGTGATATATTCCGTCAGTAACTTATAGATGGATTTATTTATTCCATCAATAATTAGTAATGGAATGTTATTTTCGATCGGTAATGTACCGACAGAACTTATATTAGCGACAGAATATTGTCATTCTGTCAGAAATTTTAACTTTGATAAATTTCTACTTCCATTTCTCACTTCCTACCCATATTTTTTGTTCATAATCTTATGACTTTTTTTTATTTAATTTCTTTAAATAATATAACATTGATTGATAGATATAAAGTAAATATTATCCTTATTGTTAATATAATAAAAAATTAAAATGTACACAGATAAGTAATCATTGTAATTAACTGTAAACTAAGAATTTGTACAAAAGTTGAGTGTAGCAAAACATCAAATACATTCACTTATATAGGTGGTGAAGGTGGATGCTTTGACTGCTGTGATAAGGTATTATCCTTCCCCTTTAATTGATCCATCTCATTACGGAGTTAGGCTATATGCTCCATCGACTGTTTCAATTGAGTTGCCAGGCTCTCTACTGTGCTCTTAAGCTGAAGGACTCTCTCATTTAATGTGGATCGCCAACTAGATCGAGTTGTAGTAGATGTGGAGGATTACGAATAATATGTGTTCGCAAATGAACCTAAGCCAAAAATCCTTCCACGGTGGCCCTTACCACCACTACCTTAAGAGATGCTTAACTCTCATCAATAACTTCAGAGTTCTTAGACTATCGTTTCAATGATTTCTTGTATTTGGTCGTATCATTATAATTGTTTATGTTAATAAGTGATACTATTTAAGAATTAATATTAAAGTATGGATTTTACATACATGAACTTGTTTGCATTAAGTGTTGACAAAGTTCACACCATCTTCTTTTTGGTATACGTGTGCAAAAAGAGCTAGCGTGATGTAGGCTTCTTGCCCATAGGCTTTTCCTACATTAGAATAAACTGTTATAAGTGAACTACAATTTGCAAAAATTTGGCCAGAATTTCCTCTATTTTCATGATATATACCTCATGTTAGATTAAAAAAAACTTTAACTCAACAACATATTCATTAATGGCACCAAACATTTATAACATTATTATTCTCCATAATGCATATATATTTTCATTTTAAATTTTATAAATCAAATTACATTGAAATCAAATTTTGTACATCAAAGTACAAAAATTAGAATATAAGTGTAAAGTTATGATAGTTACAAGTTAAAGTGCTTGCTCCTGGTGGGTCAAAGATCCAAGTTGAAGTGCTTGCTCTTGGTGGATCAAAGATCCTTCAGTGTGTATAAGGAGACTTCTCTATCTGGTCCTCCATGTTTGTTAGCAGAATTGCACTCTGAAATGGATATTGCCTCGGGTGATGCCCAATACTATTGCTAATGAAACTATAGTTCTTCAAATATATATGGTGGTTGTACACCATTCTTATATATCGAAGCAAAAACGTCTCTATAACATGTATGAGCTTGCCTCTCCCATACATTATAAATTATTGCATCAAATTTTGGATCCCAAAAAAATTCTTTCTACGGAAAAAGAAAAACATACAATAAGTACTTATAAACGATAATATTTATCTAAGTAATGTATAAAATTAGAAAAATAAAAAAGATTAAAGAATATAATTTGTATACCTCAAACTCCTGATAATAAAAATCCTTTGTTGGTTGAGAGATATTCTTCCATATATAACCCTCAAGATCTATCCTTTCCTTGAACTTGGATGAGATATCTCTTGAGCACGTTCCAGACGGAATCAACCTAATATATAAGTTATTTTAAATCATTTTCAAGTTAAAACCTATAACTTCAATTTAAATCTATGATGTTATCATCTATTACAAAATTTTTAGAATTTTACTTACAAATTGTTGACAATTGTGATGTATGTTCTTCCATCAACTCCCTTAGCCCCAGGCTGGAGGTCGCCTCCTTCATCCGCAATGTTTACCCCTAATATTTCTGTCAATACAGGGGTGGTGGATGGTGTAGGGAAGCTAGGTGGTATAGCAGCAGGTACAGAAGGTGATGCCTCATCTGAATGTGCAGTAGCATTTGCAGAATGTGATGCTTCACCTAAAATCTGCACTGGCTTCTCCAAATCGTTATAACCTGAACCTTGGCCTCATCATATCTTGTTTTCTCTTTGGTGGCATATTTTTAACCTGAAATTCATATTTTATTAAATTTTCTACTAATAGAACAATACATATTCAATATATAACAATATATTATTGACGCAACAATAGATTTATTAATATAATATTCTATTACAAATACAAATTAATCGCTATTAGAGTAACAACCGAATACCTCCTGAGATGATAGACAGATGTCACACAAAATAATCCTAAAACATACCAAGATATTCCAGAAATTCATTGAAATAAGATAACATACTTCACATTCATACTTTGATGAGTTATATATAGAACATCATATACATATTGTACTCATCATATACATGCCTTACATACAAATCCATCTTGTATTATAGTTATTGCAAACCATTTATACAAAACACAATATGTCTTAACACATTGAAATACACTTAAAACTTAAACATAACTCTTTCCAAGTCCTTCATTGGCCATTGCGATTGTCCTTCATTAGCCACTGCGGTTGACCCAGCCTTAACTCTTCTTATCAGAACCTACACGGAGGCAAAACTACTGTGCTAAGCATATAGCTTAGCGGGGAATAACTAAATAGGATACATAATGGCGACTGTTTCCAACAGTCGTCTAACATTCACATGTACTGAATCAAGTCATATCATAAGCAATTTTAATTGTTCATATACAGAGCAATCCAAACATTATTTGTCTTAGAACATAATGTAATTCATCAATACAGAACATTCTTGTATCATAACAAAACATATAAATATTAGAACAGAACATCATTACTTCAAAACAGAATGTACAAGTCTCAAAACAGGATATAATTGTGTCAAAACATAACAGAAATTGTATAAAATTGGAATATATCTTGTATCAAATCAGAACTTATCTTGTATCAAATCAGAACATATATCAAAACAAAAAATAAATTAGCCTACTAGTCCTTTTTACAGAAGTGGGCAATGAGACTAGAACAGAAGATACCTATGATTGGTATCTTAGAAACAGAATAGACATAAGTCTCTAAAACAGAAGACACTGAAGTGTCTAAGGGCAGAAGACACCAGAGTGTCAAGTACAAAAGACATCTTAGTGTTTAGTTACAGAAATAGCTGCAGACCCTTATAGGCATGCCTATTTACCCACAACTAGTACTTGGCAGTTTTAAAGACAAAACATTTTGGATTTCAAAATCACATGTAAGTGATGTAGTGCATAACATATGACTTTATTCCATTTTGCTCAAATTTAACATATTCATTCACATTTGATCAAAATTAACATGCCTTATAAACATAAACATTTGAAATAATTAACCAATGAATACATGAAGTAATTACACATTACATGTATTCACACAAGTTCCCAATTCACAAACATTCAAAACAAATATATTACTCTTGTTCTTTAAATCACATTAGCATTCTTAAGTAAACTTGATTCCTTTAGCAACTTATAAGTTCCAAAATTAGATACTTTGTTATCAAAAAACACCTTCCTTAATTTATTACTTCAATTAATAATCCAAACCTTATTTAACCTTTAATTAACTAATTCCACATCAAACTAGGCTCATTTTACACCTTAATCAAGTCCGATTACACCATTAAAAAATGCCTTAACCTTCTATAGTCCAAAAAATGTACAAAAACAAATTTTTTCCCTTCCAAAGCATTTTCCATGACCATAGGAAAGTGCCATATAAATCCCACGATTGTGGGATCAGTGAATCGAAGGTTCAATCACCCATGACCTTCATTTTGTTTCCAAATTTAACTCTTTCATACTCCATCCAACACACATTCACTAAATTCCATTAATTTCACCTCAATTCTTCCTTATTCGTGCTTCAATCCCTTATCAAATTCATGTCCAAATACAATTCAAAATTCATTCATTAGGCAACTCATAAATCATTATCTTTCATACATTAAAACCAAAACAAAATTTTCCACACAAGGATCACTTTTCCAGCACTCAATTATTATCATCATAACAGATATTCTATGCCAATACAATCATCATAGAAATTGTAGTAATATATGCTATTCAGTTTAGAATTCCCTTACCTATTTAACTTTAAATTTTAACTCCAAAGAACCAGCTAATCTAGCCCTTCCAAGCAACTAACTCACATCCAAAATCAACGTGCAAATCTTAGCACCAAAAAGACAATAAACAAGATAGCAAGATCTAGCTTCCTTGATGCAGCATCTTGCAAAGATGTCAAGTGATGATGATCCCAATTGAAGAAAAATATAGGAGCTTGTGAGAGTGAGAGAGAGTTTCGGTGAAGAGGAGCAAAGTACAGTGAAAATGTAGCAGAAACATCAAATGGGCTGGAGTGATTCAGCACTTGTTTAGTGCTAGGTGTCATAAATTTGAAAAGGCACATGTCCTTCAATGAATAAACCTACATGTCACACATAAAATTGAGCCACTTGTCCTCTATTTACGCTACCAAATGTCACAATTCTATTAGTCCATTTCTCACTCAACCAATGATGCCAAATGTCATTCAATGTATAGGCTTAGTCATTCTAATTTTCATGTACTAACTTATCTTGCCACTTGACAATTTTCCTAATCCAAATGTACATTTTAACACATCAATTTTCTAATGGTATCAATTAATTCAAAGTTACTAATCATGTTCCATCAAACCAAGATACAAGACATATATAATTCACAATCATATCACAATTTCAACAGCTATCAAATTACTTTCACGAAAATGTAACATTTCTACTAGGGTATAATTTGGGGCCTTACAATTAGCACTTAATTGTAAATCAAAATCATTATCATCTTCTTTTTCTAAAGAATTAAAATCAAACTTAGGTTCCTCTTCAAATCTCTCAGCCTCATCATCCTCTCCAAATGAAATGTCAACAAATTCATTATTTGGATTGTTCAAAGGTTCATTCTCGTCATTTGTTACACAAACATTTATTTTATAAACTTCTTCCTAAAATGCTTCACTTTCAATTATCTTATTTTCTCATTTTTCATGTAATTCAAAAACAGCTATAGGTTTTACTTTGCATACGGTCAACCAATCTGATTTATCTCGTCATAAGCTGGGAAAAAGGGACATAATACACCTAGATCACTTGCATTGCCAACATGAAAGGTTCAAATTGTCTAAATCTTCTTTACTGGTCAATTTCAACTAAATTGTATCGATTGTGCACTTTGGTTCCAACATTAGGAGTTGGATCAAACCATTCATACTTAAATATCGCACTTCGTTTTATTAGCAATACAGGGTACTCAATTTCAAGTATCTCAATAATTTTACCACAGTAATCCATCAATTATCCCTGTATACAAACCCCACTATTTATTGTTGTCATGCTATGATCATGATATTCTGTATGAAATTTGTATCCACTAATAAATACACCTAATAAGATTTAATAGTTTGCAAAGGTCCTTTCACAAGATTACATATAGATTTTCTAAGGCCTACATAGAAAAAAAATTATCATATTAAATAGAATAATGTCATCTAATCACTTTGATCTAATAATTCAATCATTAAAATTATTATAAGTGAAACTTACATATTTCTTAAACCATCTAGAAAAATGTCTTTCAACTTCTTCATTAATATCATCCTGTGTTGTTTTAGACATTAGCTCGCGTAACCATTACTTGTATAATCTAAAAGCATTATTATATATTTTAGTTGTGAACAATAGTAACTTCGAAAAAATAATATATTTTAAGATGAACTTAAACTTACTGCACGAAAGGTTGAACCTTTTGACAATTCAATAAAGTGTAACCATAGGCAGCTTCTATTTCTTCTGCTATTAACATTCTTCTTGTTGAACATCCATATGTTCATCCCGGATATATGAAAATGGCTAAGTTACCATCAACATCACTGATTTCTCCTCCATCGTCATTACGAGGAACTTTTCTTTCTCTTGTGTGCATATGCGACTCAAAATAATGTAAACAAAATGTACTTGCTTCTTTCACTAAATAAGCATTACATATCAAATCTTCAACTCTAGCCTTATTTTTAACATTTTTCTTCAAGTGATGCAAATACCTATACATTACAAATAGGGTTATGTAAATTCTGTGAATAAAATATGCTATAAATTTTATTTAAATATTAACTATAATTACCTCTCAAATGGATACATCCGTCGATATTGAATCGAACCAATAAGTTTAGCCTTATGTGCAAAATGTACAGGTAGATGCTCCATACAGTCAAAGAAGCTTGGAGGGAAATTCCCTTCCAATTTGCAAAAGATAACTGGAAGTTTCCTTTCTAGTTTTTCCATTTCAGCTAACTTTATTTCAGATGATGTTAAGCTTTTGAAAAACAAAATTAATTTTGTTATAGCTTCCCAAACGTTATTTAGCAGCAACTCTTAAAATACAATTGGAATTAGCCTTTGCATAAACATATAACAATCATAACTTATAGCTTCCTAAACATTATTTAATAGCAACTCTCGAAATACAATTGGAATTAGCCTTTGCATAAACACATAACAATCATAACTTTTCATCCCAAATAATTTGTACTTCTTCATGTCCACACACCTTGCAAAGTTCGAAACATAACCATCAAGAAACTTTATACTTTCCAATCATTCATACAAAATTTTGTTTTATTTTTTGTCCAAAGTGTAAGATGCTTTTAGATATTTACTGGTGTTAAGATCTTTATCTAACTCATTCCTTCTGTAAAAAATTTTCAAATCAGCTCGTGATTTTGCATTGTTCTTTATTCTCCCTTCAATGTTTATTATGGTGTTGAACAAATTATCAAAAATATTTTTTCAATATGCATCACATATAGTGTATCAAATTACTTTTTCGATATGGCAAATCCTAAAAGATACTTCGTTTTCTCCAACCAAAGTTTTTAATAATGCTTCTATTAACTTCTCTTCATTAGCTTTGGAAGGGGGAGGAGGTGTTTGTACTATCTTATTCTTAATGAACTTTTTTTATTGTGTCTAAATGGATATTTGGAGGAAGAAATTTCTTGAGGTTTTCAAACTAATATTTTTTGGCCCTATTAGGAAGATAAAACGCATCAGAATCATTGTTATAGTAAGGACAAGCCAATTTTCTTAGTGTGCTCCATCCATACGACATAGCATATGCAGGGAAATCACTAATAGTCTATAATAAAGTTGCTCTCAACAAAAAATTCTGTTTAAGAGACACATCATATTTATACACACCAAATTGCCAAATATAATATAATTCAGAGACCAATGGTTATAAGAAGACATAAATCTTATGCTTTGGATTTGTAGGCCCTGGCACAATTACCGTTAAGAACATATATGCCTCATTTATACACATCCATGGAGGCAAATTATAAGGAGTAATTATGATTGTCTATGATGAATATTGTTGGCTCGATTGACCAAAAGGTTGAAATTTGTCTGTCGACCATTCCAACCTTACATTTCGACTTTCAGCTACAAACTCAAAATGGGTGTTATTGAAATGTTTTCATGCGAGTGGATCTAATAGATGGCTCATTATTCCATCTTCCTGTTGATGTTCATTATGCCATCTCATGTGAGATGCAATAAAATGATTTCTAGGTTTGAACCTAGATTGACCATAAAATTTGCACTTTTGTAATTCCACATCGTCTCCTCCAAAATAACATACATCCAAAATTGCAACAATCAATTTTTTCAACTTGTAAACTAAGACCCCTAAAAAGTTTCTTCATATTGTTGAAACTATCAACCATTGTATGATTAGAAGGCAATGATTCATTATATCAAACAAGAATTTTAGCCAAACTTTGATAAAAAATATGCCCTTCAGACTTTATGTTCAATATTTGAGCAATTGAAGATAATTAAGTCATGGTCTCACAATTTGGACATAATTCTTGATAAGCTAATTTTAGTAAGTAAAATAATTTTTTTGTACATGGGTTTGGTTCTTTTTCAAGATTTTCTATATTTTTCTGAAAGGTATAATAGACTGCATTATAAAGCATTTGGGTGTAAGTATTTTCAGTTGCACCCACATTATCTATTATAAATCTAGTCCCCCCTTCAAACTCATCCACATTTATTGACGAGTTTACTTCATTACCCTTTGAGGTGCTACAAATTAATGGCTCACCATGTTGTGTCCACTCAAAATAATTTGGAACAAACCCTTTTTCTTAACAAATCAAGATTCACTTCATCAATAGGAAGAAAACAAATATGTTTACACTTTTCACATAGACATATAATCTTTGGACCATCCATATGTGTAGGTTGAGAACATGCATAGTGAATAAAAGCTTCAACTCCTTTAACAAACGTGGGATTAATGAAACCATCAGGAGTTAATTGTCTACACATCTAAGAGTTATCAACATTACTTATTTATGCAAAACTATTATTTAAAAAGTGATTTCGTAGTTAGTATCCTTCATTTCCCCTAAGTTTACAAAACATTTAATCTTTACTTTACATAACATCCCCTAAGTTTTTACAGGTATTTGACCATTTCCCTCCAAATTGAAACTAACTCCTCTCATGATATGAGTTCATAATTATACAAACTAAACATACGTGAGTATCAGTCAAATAAAAGTATATGCCAACCAAGCAATATGGTATGTGACATTGTTTACACCTGTGAATCGAGAAAGCAATTGCTCGCTATGACTCCTAGGCTTATGGAATTTTTCACTGATAAGTCTCATGGGAGGTGCATCGTAGGTTTCCATTCTATATACCATCCTAGGGATTTATTATTCCAATAATCATCTATAATTATACAAACTGATTTGAAATGTAGTAAATATTTATGTAATTCATACATCTAGCCATCAGTCATTCTAACAATATTCCAAACAACAACATTCAAAACCAAGATAACTATGTTTGCATTAATCACCTACAAGTTAATTTCCAAATTTTGTTTTCAAACAAGCAATATGGAACGTGACATTGTTACGCCATATGAATCGAGAAAGCAAGTTCTCGTTGTTATTCCTAGGTTTGTGAATTTTTTCACTGATAAGCCTCATCGGAGCTACATCATTGGTTTCCAGTCTATACACCATCCTAAAGGTTTATTATGCCAATAATCATCCAAAATTATAAAAACTCATTCGACATGTGGTAAATACTTATGTAATTCATACATCTAGCCATCAATCATTTTAACAATATTCCAAACAACAACATATAAAACAAAGATAACTATGTTTGCATTAATCACCTACAAGTTGATTTCCAAAGTTTTTTTTTAAACAAGCACTATGGTACATGACATTGTTCCACCATATGAATCGAGAAAACAAGTTCTCGCTGTGAATCCTAGGATCGTGAAATTTTTCACCGATAAGCCTCATCGGAGCTACATCATCAGTCTCTAACCTATATACCATCCTAAGGATTTATTATGCCTCAATGTTTCAAACAATACCCATATTAAATGCATTACTTAGTCTATTAAATCAGAACATAAGAACTCATTAATGATACTCAAAAATTGCAAACAAAAACACAAAAACAAGACCTCATTTGCAATCATATAAACATTTTCTCACAATTAATCCAACCAGTATAGCAAAATATATTGGAGACATTAATTGGATGACTTACTTAGATGGACGGATAACCGTAAACTACAAAGAAGAAGGACAACTTCGAACAATTACTGACGCTCTTCAACACAAAATAGAGCCTACGAAACAAAGGAATTTTGTATTTAATATAATACATTTCTTCTTTATCTTTTCAATCTTAAAAGAAATTATTATTGCTTATTGGTATAGTTGCAAATAAAAATATAGTTCATCTTGTATTCAATTGTTGGTAAATAAAATGAACTAGATATCCACAACAACTCCAAAATGGCAATTTCAAAACTAGACCAACTCTTAAAAGCCATAAGTACCATATATGACAACTCCCACATGAGTTTTATCCTATATATAGGTGACTTTGTGATTTTAGGATATCAACAATTAAGGTCTTGTATTACGTGGTATCACCATAATAAATGGAGTGCTAAGTATATTACATGGTATAACCATAATAAATGGTATGATAATTTTTAAAAAGTAGGGATTAAAGTGAAAGTTTCAAACTATAGAGGGATTTAATGTAATTAACGTTAATTTATTTATTGTTAATCTTCAAATGACACATAAAAGGAGAGTGAATTATGCATATATGTATTCTATGTCTTTTTAGAACTTAGTGAATAAATTACATGTACTAACTTATCTTTATAACAAATTCATATAAGATAATCATAGAGCAACAACAACAACAATAAAAGAAAGTAAGGACATGAGAGACAAAATCAATTTATAACAGTTTAACTTAACAATCCTTAAACATATATTTACTTCGTAAACTCTATTTTATAATTCATTATCCTCTTCCTTTAAGAGTTGGAGAGGAACTCGTTGTAACATCTTTTGATAGGAGAAAAGAGGGACCATTTATAACTCATAGGTTTATAAACAATAACTTATCACAATTATAATTTGAACTCCTCATAATCTTATAAACATGACAAGTTAACTTATTACATTATAATAAATCCAACAATAAAAATTAAAAGAACATAAAATAAAATGAACACTAGATTCATTCATGATTTTCATGTTGCTAAAATTACATTTATACTTAGGTTTGAGAAAAAAAATCAAAAAATAGAAATATCTTTATCACTTTAGGCCAAGTCTCAAATACTTGAGTCTAGACCTAGACAATAAGTGCTTAGACCTACCAAATTTACACCATAACATTTAAACATGTAAACCTTTGATTTCATCAATCTTTTGCTTAATCATAGCTTTTTTCCTTGAAGTTGTTTTACCTAATTCAAAGAAATATTGAGTTTCTCAAACTCCATTCTATAACAATATAGAATATATGTTTAACTTATTGATCATAAAATAATAATGTTAAGCTTGAGTTAAAAAGGGGAAAAATAATAATAAAACATATCAAATAATTTGATTCTAAACCTAAAACATAAAACATTTTGAGGTACAACAAATTGTGTCTCACTCAACATTATTGAGTTTCTTCTCATTATTTAGAAGCATAAATCTACCTAAGGCAAATGGATCCAAATTATTGGAATCGATCATGAAATCTCCAAGTTTGACTGAATATCGAAGATAGTTAACCTCTTCAACTAGGGGAGACAATATTACTTTGAGAAGTTATAGCCATATATTGTAGAGGCTCCATGACAACCGGCTAATGTGAATCATATTTAGCACTACTTTAGATTATGGCTCTAATTGATCTGTTATTTTTTCTTTCTTAAAGACTCCAATAATTATTTAAGGCTTCCCTCAACTTCCTTCATGCTTCTTATTATGCTTTCTTTTCTTCACTGACTCAACATATATGCCTGTAGAGGTCAGTTTTCTTTCCTTAAAGTTATGCAATCTAGATCCATGTTTAAAGGAACAGAGCTTTCAATTAATATATAAACATTAAAAAATATGATTAAGAGAGAGCTGCAAACCTGCTAGATTTTTCATTTAAAAAACAACTTCCAACAATAAGTCTTTTATGATTTCCCCTTACTTGAACAAAAAAAATAGACATTGGATTTATTCTTATATTAAATCAAAGTTTTGAATCTCCACTCACATATAAGAAAGCTCGTTCACAACCATCTTCCAAAGAGAAGAATAAAAACTTCATCAAAGTATGTGTTCCTTTAATAGACTTTTCTACTTTGATTCATGTTAGATATATTTATACTATATTACACTAAAAACCTTTCTTAAAAGCCTTAATTGATGAAAGAATCTAAACAATTCTATGACTGGATTTATGTTTCAAAACTAACCAATTAATAAAAAGCCTAATATCAAATGTAAAAAAAAGGATGCAGTTGACCTAAGTTCATAGATGTCTCTCTTAACAATTCAATATAAAAACTATTAACTAACAACATTAGGCCACACTTAAAATTTTTGTGATAAAAAATTATTCCCCCAAGTATACCAAAACATAATCTCATATGGTCTTGTGATTTTATAATACTTATTAACACAGGGGTGTTATATTCTAATATCATATTGTTTAGGTCCACCTAAAGCTGAACTTGTATATTTCAGTCTCAAAGTCTTCAATATGGTGAGGGATAGACTTAAGACCTACTGACCCGACCATTAGTTTCAAGCTCCTCATAATTTACAACTATAGGCCTGCATCTTACCTACATCTTACTAACCTTGACTCAATACTAGATTCACTCCTAGATCTAGTATTTGTGCTATCTCCATTTGACGAACCATTATATTCAAGCATTATCTTAAAAGAAAGAAACTAAAAGATATTTACCATAAGAAGATGACATTCTTGAACTAAACAATAACTAATTTGACTAGATTGTTTGAAATCACAAATATGTAGTAAAGAAAAAATAAGGTAAGAAAACAAATAAAAAGGCAAGGGTTATTTATAGAAAATGGAGACGCAACAAATATTCCTTATTGATATAAGATCAAATACTATAAAAACTTAAGATCTTATTTTTATGAAAAGGGCTCTTAATCTAAGAAATTTTTTCTTTTGTTAAATATAAGGTAAATGATGAATAACATATAAATTAGTTGACCGTCCCAAAGTATTTATTCCTTTATTACAGATCTTATATGAATATAATCACCTTCCATGGTCCATTTAAAATCCATAATAGTGAATCACATGACAATTGACTGCAAACCTATTATTAAAGCCCCAATTTCAACTCAATAACTTGATCCAGTGATTTAAATTCCAAAAAGCATATTTAGATAGTCATTATTCATTCAAATTAGTTATTATCATGACTAGTTTTTGAATTCTTAGGAAAACTACTATCTTCATTCAATAGCAAAGTATGGGGTTTTACCTAAGGTGAAGAGACACCTAAAGGGATATTTAGACATTTAGAACAAGGAGAAATCCATTAAAGAGATCACTTTGAACTTTTGTCTAACACTTCAAAGAGATGACAAATTCATCCCAAATAACCTTAGGGAATCATGTCTTTTTCGTTCCTCCACGTATTGTAACACATTGCAAATCCAAATGCACCACAGATAATCGAAATAAATGTAAAAACTCTCCAAAAATTTAATAAACATGTACAACATTTTCTCTTAAAATACCAACACTGTGTATATAAAAAATCACAGAGAACAAATGCTGAATGACTTACTCCACTAAAGGACACAAGGATAGTGATCAGAGAAGATAGAGGCCCGCAAACACCAATGAGGAGAAGAGAAATTTAGGATAAACGGTCACGGGAGAGAGGAAAACAATAAAAAATGAAAACGTAGGGGAGATCGAGGAGGTCTTCAGGTAGGTTAAAGGTGAAGGAAAATGACATCATTTGGTGACCAAATGATGTCATTTTCCTTTTATTAAAAACGTTGAAGCCGAAGACCCAACGATGACTTTTAACTTTAAATTTTATTGACAGAATCACAGTTTTATTGGTAATTTATTAATAAAAGAAATTTCCACCGGTACTCCCCAACGCTTATTTTGCTACCAATCATTGCCGCCAAATTTTACGACAGCCTTCACTATTACGTCACTATATTTTGTCGAAAAATTGAAGGGATAATTTCCCTCCACCTTTACTGATAGATAATTTGTTCATCACAAAATATGACAATTTTATCGACAAAAAATCAATTTCCGTTTGCTAATTTACTGCTGAATCTTTTCTATCGATAATGTTCCATTAGTAATTTATAATTTTCTTATAGTGTTTATGTTAGACAGTGGCAGTTATCTTGGTAGTTATTTGGTGATAATTAATTTGATTATGTTAGTCAATAACAAACTACCCCTCTAACAGTTACCTTGCATGGACAAATACAATAGTTGCAAACTATTTGTATAACTTGTGTGTTGTTTCGACAAATGTCCTAAGAAATTAAGATGTAACTACATAAAACCGCCTTATAAATATTATTTAAAACATATACAAGTGGGAAACATATACAGGGCAAAATTTAGACTATGTTAGCCTTGACACGAAATGTAATTCATCTTTTTGCTTGAATAAAACTTCCACATTTATTATATATTAACTTCCATATTCATTTTTTCATGAAAATAACTAAGTAATGTAGAATTTGGAAGGTATTTAATGAAAGTATGCCTTTAAGTTTGATAAATTAAAGGTAAATAAGTTTATAAATTGGTGAAAACATTGTGGAATTGTGTCCAAAATCTTAGCCTCAAATTAGTTGTTGCTTGTTGAATGCATCAAAAAATAAAACCTAACTCTGTACATTAAATTTTATAGTAATAGTAAGTAGGGATCGTATCCACAAAGAGTATATATAAAGCTTTTATAATGAAAGGAATTAGTGTTTAGTTTTTTTTTTTTTTTTTTTTGGGGGGGGGGGGTTGGGGGGGGTTCGAAAAACAAAGTAATGTAAATTAAAATAATTAAAGCAATTTAAATCAAACAATGAGAAAATGATAAAATTGATGAACGAGTTTGGAATCTAGTTCTTGATTCAATCTTAGCTTAAACAAAAATAAGCAAACTTAATCGTCTTGTTGATCTCATACCTCTCTTAAAAGCTATTAATCATAGGTTAACAATAAGCTTTGTTAACCCCCAGATGTCCCTTAAGTCGTGTTGAATCAAAACAAGTTCTTTGACTAAACTTAGCTAGCAAACAATCTAGAATAAGCTCTTTAGATTTAATAAGACAATCACATTACAGACTAGGAAAACAAATTAATCTAGGCAACCACCATACAAGCTTGGGTCATTTAAACTATGTCATGCTATTCCTAATGATTCATCAACATTATTTTACCACAAATGAATTGAAATACAACTATTACGTATTGTATTCCATAGTTTAGCATCACTCATAAACAATCTATTAAGAACGAGAATATTAATCATTCATACATAAATACCTAAAATAATAAGCAAATAATAGCATAAACAACCGCTAAAGAGAGAAGATCAAAAATACACAATAAAGAGATGCTTATATGTGATCTTTAACTTTGATTTCCCTCACAAACCAAAAGAAAGAAGGATTAGCCCTCTGTAGATCTCCAAGGAGTCAGTGTTCTACCTCCCTTCATGTTCCAAAAATAATTCATCTCTTATTTAGCTGCTCAAATGTCTATTTATATGAAAAACTAAGTTTTTAAGGAGATGCAATGCTTGATGCACATCTGTGTATCTAATCGTGCATCAAAATAGTGCCACTTTCATGATTATACATGACTGTGCAAGTGGATACACTACCTTGCATCTTACAGATCATTCTAAATCCTTCATTTTCTTATCCTGTCTTCATTCTAATACATCTCCTTTATGTTCACAAAGACAAATGAGTTTGACCATTAAGAGGATGGCTCAAGGAATGTGCTTTTAACTCATTTTAGCTCTTGTGCTTCCAATTTGTACCTAAAACCAAATATGAACCAAAATTAGTATCTTAAACATTTCACAATATTAATCGCTAAGTATTAAGGAGTGAAAACATAAACAATCAAGCACACATCACTATTATTAGAGCCAGATTGGAAGCCATTTATGGTGATCAATGGTTGGTTAGAAGAATTTGGAAGAAATATGAGAGAAGCTTATTTGTTAGCGTGTCCTTGGTCCCATTGAGGAAGATAAAGGAATCAAGTGACTGCTCATATTGATTAACTTGGTGATGTTTTATATTGGTACCTAAAGGAATTTTGATGAAATTTTTAGTGAGGAAAATAAGAGAGATGGTTTATTAGAAGATGTATTGGTCCTCCTACGTACCGCTCAAGGGGTGACAAAAATTATTGCAATATGATAGTTCCTAATCTAAAGCATTTTAATGGAGCTTAAGATGCTAAAGAATTGTCGAAATTTCTTTACGACATATAATAGTATGCAATGCTACAAGGGCCCTAAAGTTGATATTAAGGTTAATAAGCTTGTACTAAGTGGGAGATGCAAAAAGTTTTTAGTGACCCGATGGGATGATTTTAATGTTGGTCAAAAGTGAAACAATACATAGGAAGTATTCTTTCGTTAGTTAAAAGCAATAGGAAGTATTCTTTCGTTAGTTAGAAGCAATAATTCCTTCCTTACAATACATTACGGTTGCTTATGAATTATTACAAAAATTATGACATAAGGGGATTATTCATAATTTTATGAAGGCATTTAGTTCATTAATGTTAGACATTTGTAACATATCTGAAGAAGATATGTTTGGTAGCTTTCTATTTAATTTTAAACATAGGTGCATATTAAATTATGTAAGCAAGTTTTTTAGCATTTCGCTAGCATAATTATAATACTAGATCATTTAGTTCATGTATCCAATAAGGATAAAGAAGCAATTGGTGCTTCCAATTAGTCAAAGGATTAGGATAAGAAGAAAATGGAACTTTAAACATAAGTATGAGGAAGAATAGGTATAAAATGATAAGTGGAAAAATAAGGTGAATGAAAACAGGCCTCCATATAATGGACAAAGGAAAAAAAAGAATAACAATTTTTTCATTTGCAATGGAGCTCACTTTGTTTGGAAATGTCCCAATTTAGAGAAACTTAATGTAATGGTGGCTAAAGGTGAAACAAATGGTGGCAACAATGGTGAATACTCTCTATTTTCTCAACACTCTTTTGGGTGATGTAATTGTTG
Source organism: Erythroxylum reticulatum (assembly GCA_025504915.1). Taxonomy (NCBI): domain Eukaryota; kingdom Viridiplantae; phylum Streptophyta; class Magnoliopsida; order Malpighiales; family Erythroxylaceae; genus Erythroxylum; species Erythroxylum reticulatum. Next base: position 7,150,445 of record JANSVA010000007.1, read on the forward strand.
GATCAGAAAAAGAAATCATGCCATATTTGGAAAACTGGTAGATTTCAAAACTTTTTAGAAATCTTATTAGCAACAGAAGCAATATATATACAAATCATCATGCCAATCTATACATGATATGGTATAAGGATAATAATAGATATGAACAAGATGAAGAGTATTACCGACTCCTTTGCTACAGCTTTAATTCCTTGCTGCGCTATCCTCTCCTTCTTCTTGTA
>JANSVA010000007.1:7179709-7192741 GCA_025504915.1 Erythroxylum reticulatum
ATATTTTTCGAAAAAATCACATTTATGACCAAATATACCGGAAAAAATGTCATGCATGCATGTATAGTCATTTACATATACAAAAGTCACTATTTCCATGTATGTGTATTCATGAACATGCCAAGACAATTTTAAACACTCATAACCCGTTTCAAATGACTATTCTACCCTTCCCATCGGTGATGGGATGTTGCATCATACTTGCCATGGAAATACTAAATGCAATCATAAAGAAGGAGACCACGTCTAATCCTAACTTCAAACACCCTTTAAAGTGTAAGAAACTTGATCTCACTAATCTTTGTTTTGCAGATGACTTTTTCCTATTTTGTAGGGCCGATATGGAGTCTATTCATTCTTATATCCATGCCCTCAATGCTTTTAAGAATGTTTCTGGTCTTCAAATTAATCAAAACAAAAGTCATTTCCTTTTGTGTAAAGGTACAAATAACATGGAAAATATAGTTACAGAGACGACTGGCATGCGATTGTAGAATCCTCCTATACTCTACCTTGGTCTTCCAATATCGACAAAGAGACTAAAATTTTTAGAAAGTTGACCTCTTTTAGACAGGATCCAGAAGAGAGTTAAGTCATGGGTGAACAAATCACTTTCCTACGTAAGTAAGCTTCAACTTATCAAATCCATCCTTAGTTCTTTGGATATATATTAGAGCTCCCATATATTTTTATCTCAAAGCATTATCAAAGAAATTGAAAGAATTCTTAGATCATTCTTATGGAGTCATTCAAATGGAAATCCTGAAGCTGCAAAGGTGAAATGGGCTGACATAAGTTTTCCGAAACAAGAAGGGGGATTGAACATCCTCTCCATTAAAGTTGCAAACCATTCTCTAATTCTCAAGAGATTATGGCGAGTATTGGAAGATAAGAAGAGCTTGTGGATAAAATGGCTACATGTATACTTCCTTAAGGGGAATAGCATATGGGCGATCAAACCGAAAGGTACTCATTCTTTTTTCCTCATACAATTGTTGAAGTTGCGAGATGTTATTCAATAGGAAAGCTTATGTGAAATTAAGGATGGTCGTCTGGTCTCCTTATGGTTCGACAATTGGTCCAGTAGGGACCTTTAATACAACTGATTCCAAGGGCTTCTTCATCCTTTTCTCTAAAAACACAGATGAATACTTTCATAGAGCGAAGTATATGGAGATTTCATCGAAGCTTATTGCCGCATTAGCCTAACTATCCTCCCACTCCACAAGAATCTGATTTCTTTTTCTAGAAAGGGATACCAATTGACAAGCTCACTAACAGAGTCATTTTTGATAACTTACGTAGACATCGATCCACAGTTTCTTGGGCTACTAAGGCATGGAACGAGCATTTAACGTCAAGATTATCTTTCATTTACTGGTTGGCTATCCAAAACAAACTCTTTACAGCCGATCAACTTCTATATATCCAAGCTGATAAAAATTGTCCAATATGCTCCTTGCAATTTGAATCATGCAATCATCTCTTTTTTTAGTGTCATTTTAACTAATCAATTTGGGATTATGTCACTGCTTCATGTTGTTGGATGGATCCAGGAACAACTATCTTAGAGATTATTAATGGCCTCTTAATGCAATTACCTATCCATATTATTATTTTGGAAGTTTGTATTTATAGGCTGTGAAGGGAGCAGAACCTTCGAAGATTCAATCATCAAGCATCCTCTAAAGACTGTTTGATATCCTTAATATTAGAAGAGATTTGGGAGATAATTCTGACTAAAAACCTATATCAAATATGCAGTCCAAATGTATGCGATTCTTTACGTATATAAGGATCTACTTAGGGAGCAACTCACATTTCTTCGAGTGGGGTTTCAAAGGTGCACATAAGCTGATAACGTCGCAACAGTCTGTTCCACATTATTAATGATTTTCTAAGGATTTGGAGTTTTAACCCCTTATGTTGTTCTTTCAATATGACTGGATAGTTCCTTTGCTTGAATTTTTTTTATATATTTAGGCCTCTACTTGAAGCACCCTTGTTTTTATTATAACATTTCCTTTATCATTTAATCAATTTCCTTTTCCAAAAAAAAATCTAGTGAGCGAGAGATGTCGTGTGAAGGAGGAGTGTCACTATAGATTAATTACAATTAATCTACAGTGATATGAACAGTAACTGAAGCAAAGCCTACCAGTTAAAAAAAGGAGTGACGGGACGTGGCGATGGCAGAGAGAAAGAGAATTGACAAGGAGGCTAACATGGCTTATCCCAATGGAGACTCTTCTCCCAAAGGTATGGCTCAGTTCCTTTTTCCTACTCTTCAAAAGTCTCCAGACAACGATTTTCTCAAGATAAGGAAGGTTAGGGGTGTGAGTCTGGAAAATCATAGAATAATTTTCTTCAGATCAACCACTGGCAAAGCCAACGTACGTATTGTTTCCCATCCATTCGAATTGCTTCAAGAAATGGTCAAGGTTTGGAGCGACACTTTTGTTGGTTTCTTCCTTAGTAAGAGGCCTACCTTTCCTTTCATGCAAAATTGAGCATTAACTAGGAAGGGAAGCAAGGGGCATGACAAAATTCTTCTCACTAAAGATGGTACCTTCTTATTGAAATTTTCATACAGTGATAACATGAACAAAATCGGGGAAGCTGGTCCTTGGCATATTGGTGGACAGCTAATGTTCACTTAAGGGAACCAGGTTTGGAATTTGATAAGAATAACATACACTCTATTTCAATCTGGACTAATTTTCATTTCATACCTTTGGAGAAATAGGCTTTAAATGGCCTGAGTTTCTTGGAAAGCATACTTAGAAAACATATGGCATTCGATTCTGTTACCTCCAAGCTTGAAAAGATTAATTATACTCACATTTGTGTAGAAGTTGATCCAAGAAAACCCTTACCAAATATTTTACCGATTATAAAGTTTAGTATAACTAATGAACTTGTAAAAACTAAGGGCCTGCTGTCATATAATTGGAAACCTATGTTGGGGAAACTAGAATGGAAGCCTCAAGGGAGGTTATTCTCCTCAAAGAGTTATATGGAACTTATAGGAGTTTATGAAGAAACACGTAACACAGATATCATCCCCCCTGTCAATTCTTCAGAAGCCAAGAATCATAAACTACCTGAAGATGCTGGAGTTAGCTTAAACACTCAAAACGACATCCCTAAAACAATTGAGCCAGTTAATACTGATTTAAGCAAGGAAGGGATAACTACTAAATTTATAGATGAAGAACGGGAAGAGGAAACCCCTAACCACATTCAAACTGATGAGAATATGGAGTTAAATTCTAAATTTATTCATGTATCTACCAGGAAATCTAGAAGGAAGAGAAGACAGCCCAAATTGGTTGCTAACTTTAACTAATTAACTTATGCTTTTTTGGAATATCAAAGGCCTCAATGAGCCTCATAAGGGACAAGCAGTTGGGGACTTTTTGCAGGAAAATACAATTCTAGTAGGTTTGCGGAAACCAGAGTTAAAATTCTTAAGCTAAATAAGGCAATGCAAGTTTTGGGGAAACATTAGAACTTTGGTTCCAGCTATGATTCTCACTACAATGTTAGAATTATTTATGCTTACAATCCGCTCAAAATCTAAGCATCTATTATAAACTCATCTGATCAGTACATCCACCTTATCTGTAAGCTAATTAAGATAGGTTCTGAAATTGTAATCACTATTATATATGCACCAGTTCCAAATAGTCAAACTGTGGGAAGACTTATACTTTATTCACTCTTCAATAACCAGACCTTGGTTATTAGCTAAGGATCTAAATTGTATTCTACATCCATCTGAAGCTTAGGGGGATAGAATTAATATCTTCAATACTGGAAAGGAGCTGGGAAATGCTATTTCCAGGCTCAAATTGACAGATTTGAGATATGTTGTAAATTTATATACATAGAGTAAAAAGCAAGCAGGAAGTTACCTTATTAGAAAGAAGCTAGACAAAGTCCTTGTAAATCATCTATGGCTGAGTAAATTTCCAAAAATTGAACTTCAATTCTCTATCTCCTATTCAATCTCCATTTAGATTTATCAACTTCCTCACTACTAAGGATGGCTTTAGTACAAGAAGTTTGGAGCCTTAGAATAATAGGTTATAAAGCATACTAGTTAATAAGGAAGCTTCAACTTCTTAGGTAAGCTTAAATGTTTTTCCTTACTTCTAGATATTCTAATACTTATACTAAACTATTGGAGGCTAAAATGGAATTGAGAAATACTCAAGAAATATCTTATTTTCATCCTAATAATGGTGAATTAAGGAATACTGAGAATTGTAAGCCTAAGAAGCATACTAAGGCTCTTTCATATCATAATACCTTGCTGATGAAAAATGAAAGAAAAGGGTGGCTTAAGGAAGAGGACTTTAATACCAAAATTTTCCATAATTTAGTCTTGGCAAGGAGAAATGGAAACAAAATAACTTGTCTTCAAGATCCCAATTAGAACTTAATTACAAATAGAGATAATCTAAGGAGAATAATCTTCAATTACTTCAAAAATCTCCTAAGAGTTCCAAACTCCCATGATTCTTCAACCTGGCAGAACTTGAAAGTATTATATGCCCCCTTAATCCTCTCCCACGGGCGATTTTAAACAAGCTATTACTTCCTACTTCCACAAGTCTATATTATTTGTTCTTAGTCCCCTAAAAACTCCAGGGCCAAATGGCTTTAATGCTCACTTTTTACAAAAAAACATGGCAGATTATTGGCAAACTTTTAGTGGATATAGTGCTGGAATTTCTTACCTTTGGGCAATATTAAAGGAATTAAGTTCCACTTATATATTTTTTTTATCCCCAAACATCTTTATGCCAATTGTCTCAATGATTATCGAATAATCTCATGCTGCAACATTATATACAAAATCATAGCCAAGCTACTAGCTAGTAGACTTAAAGAAACACTAGTATACTCCATTCATTGTTCTTAAGGAGCTTTCATACAAGGTAGAACCATTTCTAATACCATAATTTTTGTTCAAGAATTGATGAGAGAATATACTTCTGGAAAAAATATCAAAAGTTGTGCTATCAAGATTAATTTTTCTAAAGCTTTTGACATATTATATTAGGATTTCATTCTAACTTTTTTAGAGTGGTTTGGCTTCCTTAATCTATTCATCAAATGGATTCACACATGCATCGCTACACTTATCTTTTTCCATGTTGATTAATGGTTCCCCACTAGAAAATTTCAAGGCTGTAATGAAATTAGGGAGGGAGACACCATTTCTCCCTACCTATTTACCATATTTATGAAAATTCTTAATAGAATTATCAATCACAACATTTCTAGGAATCCAAACTTATCATTTCATCATAAATGAAAAAAAATGTCTCTTACTTAATAATGTTTTACATATGAGCTACTTTTATTATTTGGAGCCTATTGTGAATCCATCTCGATTCTTTATCACTCTCTTTTGATTTTCAGTAGCCTTTCTGGCCTCAATAATGACTCAAATAAGAGCAGTATATATTTCTTTTCAGATACTCACAATTCTCAAAGTCTCCAATCTATCTTTAGGTTGAAGCTGCATAGTTTGCCTTTCATTTATTTAGGCGGTTCCAATCTTTGCTAATAGGCTAAAGTATTAAGACTGCTTGAAGTTACTTGAGCAATACCAAAAGTTCATAAACTTTTGGCAAAGTAGAGCTCTTTCCCAAGCTAGGAGAGTGCAGTTAATCATCCTATTGTTTAATAATCAACACATATATTAGAGTTACCATCTTCTCTTTCCTAAAAGAGTCAGTAATGAGGTGGAGAAATGTATCAAAATCTTTCTCTGGTCTAGAAAGTATGACATTTCTAAGGATGCAAAGGTTAAATGGGAATAAATTTATTGTTCAAAAAAGGAAGGGAGTCTTGGTCTAACCTTTATTTCAAAATTTCAGATAATGTAAATTGCAAAGAGGATCCAGAGACTATTTAAGGAAAAAAAATCCCTTTGGAGTAAATAGATCAATGAGTTTTATCTCAAAGAGATTTATATATGGCAGATCATGGAGAAGAAAGAGCATTCCTTGTTCTTTATTCAGATATTAAGAAAAAGACATCTGGTGTACCTCTTCATCAATATCCATATGGGAAATAGAAATGACACTTGGTTCTGGATTGATAATTAGACCTCCTTTAGCCCTCTTCACCTTAGCAATGATATTTCTACCTTGTCTATAAGAATTCCATCACATGCTCGAGTTCATAGCATCATTGAAAAAACTTCTAGCATTTTCAAGGTAAAAGATTTGAAAGGCTCTAGATTTATCTACCAAAATATCAACCTGATTCCTCTACCATAGATCAGCATATTTTTAATTTAATTCCCAATTTGGTTTTCTCAAATTCCTCATATGTTAAAGCTCTCAAACCTCCTACCCCAGATATATCATGGTTCAATATATTATGGAAAGCATCCTTAAAGCCCAAAACCTCTTTCACAACTTGATTAGTAGCTAAAGGTAAACTAAAGATAAAAGATAAGATTTGTGGCTCTATTAATACTCTTTATGACTTCTAAACTATTAAAGAGGGAAGTATAATCCATTTATACTTTAAATGTGAATACCCAACCTCCATTTGGGCTAGCATTAAGCAAATCCTAAATCGATATTGGTTTGAATCCTACTAGAACAACATTCTTAAATGGGTTGAAGCAAAATATCTTTCTATAGGAAATGACAAAATTTGATTAAGTTTTAACCTCAATTGTGTTGTTCATGTTATCTAGAGGGGAAAAAGTCAAAGAATTCATTAGCAAAAGAGAATTGACAAGTAAATTCTTGTTCATAATTTGCATTGCTGGATTAGGGAAACTTTGGTAGTTCATCAAGTGACTGATCAACTAAACTCTCACATTAGAAGAAGGTGGAACCTCTTGTTCTAGCTTTTCTTTGAAATCAATTATGTTGTTATATCTTATTTTGTCTGACTCTCACTGTATTGTCCCTTTTTTATGCCTTTCATGGCTTTTAATGAATTCTTTTTTAATTTAGAAAAAAGATAATAAATTTTACTTAATTAAATTTTTACAAAATATGTCTCTTATTCCCAACATTGCTTAACATGTCATGCATCTCAATAAATTTGCATATTTATTTGAACAACATGGTTAAGCTCTTTTGGAAAAGAGAGCAAAGATATGTCAAGAACAAGTAGAATTTCTTGGAATGGAAATAGATGGTAAGGGTGTAAAACTTCAACCTCATTTCGTCGAAAAATTTCACAATTTCCTGATAAGTTATTAAATAAAAAGCAAGTTCAAAGTTTTTTGGATGTATTAAATTATGCCTTTGATTTTATCCAGAACCTAGCTAAAATTAGGAAACCCCTTTCAAACACTTTCAAAGAAAAATCAAAGGTTTGAATTCTCACCTCACCTAATTGAACAGGTAAATAAAATTAATATTGTACACTACTTTACCAAAACTTTCCCTACCCTCTGATAATGATGAATTAATTCTTGAGACTGATGCTTCTAACCATATTTGAAGTGGATTATTAAAAAGACAGATTATAATTTTAATATTAAAGTGAATAGGTCTCTTTGCAAGTATACTTCAGGGACATTTACAGATACTCAGCAATAATACCATATAAATGAAAAAGAATTACTTGTGGTAGTAAAAAGCCATCAAAATTTTTATTATTTTTATTACCAAAAAGATTTTTATGAAGAACTGATAATACTCAAGTAAAAGCATTTATACAGAATAATTTGCCTTCCAAACCTGAGTATAAAACATATATAAAATGGAAAACTTTATTACTATAATATACCTTTGAAATTGAAATTATCAAATCTAACAATAATATTCTTGCGGATTTCTTAACTCAATGGTCAACCCCATAGATGTAGGATTTGAATTGTTAGACTAAATGACTGAAGATATTGATACATATCAAGCATAGATTAAAGATCACTTAGATATTGCAAATTTTAGCTCGATGCCTAAAGAAGTTGTTGAATTACTTCTCTCTTTTAGCCATATATGGCAAGCAAAGATAAACCACTATATTTATTCTGAGAAAAAACTTATAAGATGCAAAATAATGTTAGACCCTAAAGTTTTTTTCAATTATTATCGATTTATTTGTTTAATTAATTAAGTACAATTTGTTTGTTTGTTTATTTATTTATTTTTAGAATTAGGTCATTAAATTTAGTAAGCATGAATAGAGATTAGAATAGATGGAAAGATTAGAACTAAGATAGAATTAATATGGGAATGTTAGAATTTAATTAGGATTAAGTGAGGTGATAGATTTAATAGGCTAAGTAGTTAGTAGACTTTATGTTAAAAGAAGAAGGGTAAACTTGGAAGGGAAAAACAAAGGAGGGGTAATTTTGGAAGAACAAGACAAGAGTTGTCTTGAATTAAGAAAGAAGAAGAGAGAAGTTGTGAGAAAGGGAAGAAAAGAGAGAACAAAATGTTAAAGAAGAGAGGAGAAGAAGAAGAATCGTGGAAGCTAGGGAAGAAGAAGAGAAAATTGTGAGAGAGAAAGAAAGAAGAAGGAAAAAGAAGAGGAAATCATCTTGTCAAGGTAAGTTCATCTTTTTCTTCTTGCTTTGTTGGAGAAGAGTTAGAGAGAGGAAGGGTTTTTGTGTAGAGAATGAGGGGTTTATGTTAGAAGAAGATGATTTAAAAGAACCCATTTGATTTTAGGGTTTCTAAACTAGGTTTTGGTCTTTCTAACCTAGATAGATTATGGAAAGTTAATGTTGAAAGCAATTTTTGAATTTATTTCATTTTTTTGATTTTGAAGCTTATGAATTTCTATGGGAATATTGTTTTGAATGAGAAAATTGGTTGTTCTAGGAAACCAAGGGAACCCTATCCAGAAGTAGGGAAAAGGTAAGCTTGAATTGGATTTTGCAAGTCAATTAGGTGGGTAATGTGTTTATAGTTATTGTGTAATTGGGCAAATTCTTGTCTATGTATGTGTGTGTTTAAATTGCTTAAATTTGAATTATTGTGAATGTTTGAAAATGCATGATGAATTATAACGATGTTATACCTTGGAAAAGGTGATGACATTTTTGTATTAAATGAAAAGAAGAAAAAGCTTGAAAGTATGAGCATATGATAAAACAAATATGTGATTTTGTTTGGGCAAAAGTGGAACCATTCTGCTTGCCACATGTACGTTGACAAGAATCTTTGCAAAAGTGGAACCATTCTGCTTGCCACATGCACGTTGACAAGAATCTTCTCCCAGCTGCCTACTTGTGGCATATAAGCTCCAAAAATAGACTCATTATGTTCATGGTGTAAACTTCGGTTTCTCCATTCTATCTCCATGAAACCCTCGAGCCATTTATTTGTGCATTGCATCTTTAAGTTGTCAAGTATGATGTATTTGAGTGTTATACTTAATGGTTAAAGCCTATGTTATGATTTATGCGTTAACTTGCTTAATTATGAGTTCTTGAGCTAAATTAAGTCTGCTTGAATTATTAGATATATTAGCCACTGAGTCATGTAGCTCAACTCATCTTTTTTCCACTCCTCAGGTGCAGAACGATACGGTTGGAAATCCTTGCAAGGCATTGGAAACTCCAAGATAGTTAAAGACTTTTTTACCAAGTTAGTGAACATTTTGGGTAGCTTTATAGGCATATCAAACATGAGCATCCTTTACATTTTGTTTTAAGTTAGTGATGTGTATGTTAATATGTAAGTAAAGCTTGTTCAAATATTTATTTTTCTTAGTAATGAGAATAAGAATTTGAGGATTTCCTTTTGTGTATGATTATGTTATTTTACAGGTTGAGTATGATGATTGTGGAAGCGGAATGTGTATGTGCATATTCTTTTTCGTTGAGATTGCAAATTGTTTTTTTTAGAATATTGTGTTAGAGATTGGAAAGGTTTTATGGGATGAATCATTTGAGGTGAGATTCAAGAGTTTAATGAAAAGTACTTAGTACTTAAATTGATATAAAGAGATATTGCATTTTGCAAGCTTTCATGGGTGTAGAGACTAGGGGACAGAAGACTGCAACAAAAGTGGGTAGCTCTGAGGCAGCTAAAAGAGAGAATCTTCTAGAAAGACCAAAGGCGCAAGCATCAGCAAGAGTGTTTGCAATGACACGGGAGGATGCAGAGACTGCTCCAGAAGTTATGATTGGTACGATTAAATTATTTGATGCTAATATTGTTGTTTTAATTGATCCGGGTTCTACCTATTCATTTATTTCATCAAGTAAAAATATGAATGGTAGAGAACTGTGCCCATTGGATATTCCTTTGACGGTAATGTTTTGTGGGATAGGAAAGCAAGTCCGCCTAGAATTATTTCGGCTCTGACAATAAAGAAGATGATAAGGAAAGAGTGTAAAGTATTTTTGACTTATGTGGTAGATGCGAAGGCAGATAGATGAAAGATAGAAGATATTCCTGTGTTTATGAAATTTCCAGATGTCTTTCCTAAGGAATTATCAGGATTACCACCCCTAGGGAAATTGAGTTTCCCATTGAGCTTCTTCTGGGTATTGCACCAATATCAATTCCTCCTTATAGAATAGCTCCGGTAGAATTGAAAAAGCTTAAAGATCAATTGAAGAGTTGTTAGAGAAGGAGTACATTAGGCCTAGCTCTTTACCTTAGGGAGCTCCGGTCCTTTTTGTGAAGAAGAAAGATGAATCATTAAGAATATGTGTGAACTACCGAAAGCTCAATCATGTCACTATCAAGAATAGATATCAGCTTCCATGCTTAGATGATTTGTTTGATCAATTGCAAGGGGCAAGGGGCAAGGGTCTTCTCCAAGATAGATTTGAGATGAGGTTATCATCAATTGAGGATAAAGGAGTTTGATGTGTTAAAAACTACTTTCAGAATACGATATAGGCATTTTGAGTTTTTAGTTATGCCTTTTGGATTAATGAATTCACTTGCAGCTTTCATGGATCTAATAAATAGAGTCTTTAAGTCTTTCTTGGATCGATTTGTCATAGTCTTTGTTAATGACATATTGGTTTATTCTAAGAGTGACAAGGAGCATGAAGAGCATTGGAGGATTGCTTTAGAGATATTGAGAAAGAAAGAGTTATATACCAAATTCGATAAATATGAATTTTGGCTAAAGGAAGTGGCATTTCTTGGACACGTGATTTTGGAGCAAGGAGTACATGTGAATCCGAGGAAGATAGAAGCGATTGTGAAATGGGAAGCACCTAAGAATGTAGCTAAAGTGAGAAGTTTCTTAGGCTTAGTTGGGTATTACAGAAGGTTTGTGGAAGGCTTTTCTATAATAGAAACTCCACTTTCCAAGTTGAAAGGGAAGAATCAAAAGTTTGTGTGGACAGAGGAATGCTAGAGTAGTTTTGAGGAATTAAAAAATAGGCTCACAACTGCATCAATTTTGATTTTGCCTTCTAGTGGTGATGGATACATAGTATATAGTGATGCCTCGAGGAAGGGATCAGGGTGTGTGTCGATGCAAGGAGATAAAGTGATTGCCTATGCTTCTAGGCAATTGAAACCTTATAAGATGAATTATCCTACGCATGACTTGGAGTTAGCTGCTATAATCTTTGCGTTGAAAATATGGATACACTACCTATATGGAGTCACCACCAGGGTGTTTACAGACCACAAGGGTCTTAAGTATCTGATGAGCCAGAAAGAGTTAAATTTAAGACAAAGAAGATGGATAGAGCTACTAAAGGACTATAACTTGATGATAGAATATCATCCAGGGAAAGATAATGTAGTAGTAGATGCACTAAGTAGAAAATCGACTATAGCATATGTGGAGACAGTGTATCTTCCTTTGTTAAAGGAATTAGGCAAAATCAGGGTGATATTGAGACGAGCCGAATCTGGGTGTGTATTAGCTTATTTTAGAGTAAGGCCAGTGTTGAATGAGAAGATTAAGGAACTACAGGAGCAAGATGAGTATTTGAGCAAGCTTAGAAAAGAGATTAAAAATGGTAAACCTTCTAAAATAGAGGTAAGGGAAGATGGATCGATGGTGGTAGCTAACAGACTATGTATCCCTAATATGCAAGAGTTGAAAGACGAAATTCTTGATGAGGCACATAATGCACCTTATGCAGTGCACCCAGGAAGTATGAGAATGTATAGAGATCTGAAAGAACACTTTTGGTGGAAAGGAATGAAGAAAGATGTTGCAGAGTATGTTAAAAGATTTTTAGTGTGCCAGCAAGTTAAAGCAAAACATCAAGCACCTATCAGTAAGCTTAAACCTTTGTCGATTACTGAATGGAAATGGGAGAAGATTTCGATAGATTTCTTGATGGGATTGCCAAGAACTAGCAGGATGCATAATGCAATATAGGTGATTGTTGATAGACTAACTAAGTCAGCACATTTCTTTCTAATTAAATAGATGGATTCTTTAAATGCTTTGGCCAAGAAATACATAGATGAGATAATCAAGCTTTACGAGATTTCGAGTTCTATAGTCTCGGATAGAGATCCCAGGTTCACCTCCAGGTTTTGGGAAAGCTTACAAGAGGCTTTGGTAACTAAGTTACATTTTAGCACAGCTTTCCATCCACAGACTGATGGACAATCATAGAGAACAATCCGAACATTGGAGGTAATTTTGAGGGCTTATGTTATGGATTTCAAGGGCTCATAGGATGATCATTTGCTATTAATTGAATTCACATATAATAATTTCTATCACTCGGGAATTCGGATGGCACCTTATGAAGCTTTGTATGATAAGAAGTGCAGAACTCCTATTTATTGGGATGAGGAAAGTGAAAGGAGACCTTTAGGGCCTGAGTTGATATAAGTCACGGTTGATAAGATTAAATTGGTGAAACAGATAATTAAAGCAGCTCAAGATAGGATGAAAAATTATACGAATGCACATAGAAGGGAGATGGAATTTGGAGTTAAAGACAAAGTCTTTCTTAGAGCTTCTCCATAAAAAGGGGTTTTGAGATTTGGTGAGAAGGGCAAGCTTTGTCCAAGATACGTAGGCCCTTATGAGATCATTGAGAAGATTGGGCCTTTAACCTACAAGTTAGCCTTACTACCGGAATTGTCTAAGATT
>JANSVA010000007.1:7260780-7283658 GCA_025504915.1 Erythroxylum reticulatum
TTTTCAACTCTACTTTTAGTTCACTGTATGGAATAAAATAACCTTGCTCCTACAAGTCCACTGCACAATAAGAGAGTGTTCACGGATAATCACTTAGGCATCATCACTAAAGCTGCAAAACAAAAGTGATACTAAACTCTTTAGAGTGTTCTTTAGTACAGTCATATATTACATATGGAGTGAAAGGAATAAGAGGTTATTTAGATTTTAACCAAAGAATCAATAAGAATTATACCATAAGATTCTCCTTTAGATGGGACTAATAGTAACTACTAGAAAGCTACATATCCAAATTACCTTAAGGATGAAAGTAAGGTGATACTTACAATGAATTTAGTAAGGCTCAATGTAGGAAATTATTTGCTAAATTATTGTAAGACACTAGGAAACTCTAGTGCAATCAATTCATATCCCCTCTATTAAGGGATAGTTTTTTACTATGTCTTTCATTAATCCAATTAATTACTTTTTAAAAAAGGATAACATAAACTACCAATAATACCTCAATATGGTTTTACACTAATCAACTTCCCTTCTTTGTGCTTGTTTAACTTAGTTATGATGTTCATAGGTGTCCCTAATGGTTTAGCTTGATATATCCTAAAACATTTAAGTACTTATTTGGTTTAAATGGCTTGATTAATGAAGATGCTCTTTTTCACTTTCTTAAATTGAATTTTAAGAAAGAAATTAAACTCTCCCATTATGTTCATCTGAAATTCCCTACTCATAGACTTAGAAAATTCTTTGCATAAGCTTTCATTAATTTCACCAAAGATAATATAAACATCAATTTGAAAAACTAACCATCTTGCTTATCCTTTTCAATGAAGAGAGTTCTATTAGCTCTGCCTTTATTTAGATCATTTTTTAAAAGGAATGAACTAAACCTTAAAAATCAAGGTTTAGATGCTTATTTCCAACCATATGATGCTGTAGAGAGTTTATACGTATGATTAGGTGTTCATCGTGACTTTCAAAACTTAGCAGTTGATTAGCATAAACTTCTTCTTGAATAAAGAAATTTAAAAATTCTCTTTTAATGTCCATTTGAAATTCACACATGATGCAAATTCAAATAGTAGTCTAATTGCTTCTAATCTAGCTACTACTACAAAATTTTCCTTAAAATTCAACCCTTCCTTTTGATTATATCCATTGACCATCAATCTAGCTTCATTTTTCACTGTTTTGACTAATTCATCTAACTCGCTTCTAAACACCCATTTAATACTTATAATTTAGGGGTCTCATATTTTAGGTACCAAATTCCACACTTTACTTCTCTTAAATTGGTTTTAATTCTTCATTCATAATAAGAAGCTAACTTTGATTACTAAAAGCTTTTTTTATAGTCCTATGTTCAAGAAATAAAAGCAAGATGTGATATATTCCTAAATCGTGATCTAGAAGTTACTCCTTATTGAGCATCATCTATAATCTAGTTTATAGGATGACTCTTTTTAAATTTCATTTCCATTATGAGCTTCTAATCATTATTATCTCTCTCAATTAGTTTAACAATTTTCTCCTAGGGATTCTTATTAATCATTACTATTTTCTTCAAAAGAGATTTCTCTAAATCCTTTTTTAAATCTACATCATCTTTTAAAATGTTTTTTAGAAGCAAGATGGTGAGATTCATCAAAAACAACTTACATAGACTCTTCTCTAATAAGAGTATTCCTATTAAACACTCTATATGCTTTACTAATTAAATAAAATGTAAAAGAAAATCCTTTATATGATTTTAAATCAAAGTTTCCTAAGTTACCTTAGTTATTAAAATATAACACTTATAACTAAACATTGTAAAGTAACTAACTTTTGGATTCTTCCTATGTAAAAATTATATGGAGTTTTATCCATAGTTGGTTCTTATATAGACTCTATTAGATATATGGCATGCAATTGTTGTGGCTTCTACCCAAAATACTTTAGAAGGTCATATTAACTTATCATTATTCTAGCCATGGCTTACAATATCTTGTTTTTCCATCCAACAACTACATTTTGTTAACATGTTCAAAGAGTAAAAAATATATGGAAGGTACCATTTCCTTCACAAAGTCTCAAACATTTAAGTTTCAAATTACCTACTTATTAATGCAATGGAGAGTTACTTTTCATTTGAACTCCCTTGACAGACCTTATAAATGCTTAAAAAAATTTGCTAGTTATAATTAATACTTGTGAATCTGCTAAACCCATCTACTATGAAAAATTCATAACATTTTCAACTACACTAAGAACTCTAGTAGGGCCAAACAAATATATGTGAAGTAAATGTAAAATTCTAATAGAGTTTACCAACTTTTTCTCTTGGTTTGTTTTCCTATTTGGTAAGCACCACACACCTTGTTTTTCTTAAACTTAACTTTTGGAATATGTTAACAAGTTGTTTAAAATTAAGGTTAGAGATAAGATCCATGCTTGCATTTCCTAGTTTTCTATGCTAAATGCATACATCTTCATTTGTAGACCTTAAGAACTTAATTTTTTTAGTTTGAGAGATCATTAAGATCAATCATATCAATCTTACCTTATCTCTTACCTAATTTTGATAGCCTAAGAATAATTCATCCCATATGGCCCTAAAGTGAAAAGACATAAATGCTAAATGTACTGGAAGTTATTTAGTTTGGGAATTAGTGGACATGGAATTAGTAAAGAATTACAAAATGTGGGAGATATGTAGTGAACATATAAAAGGTAATTGGCAGACATAATAAAGAAAAGGAGAAATTGGGAAGTTATAAGAGAAACTACTTGGGAAAAAAATTTGGAGAACAACATATGGTAGGCAGTTAACTAGAATGTGGTCTTGAGGAAAAATGGGAGGATGTTGAGAAAAACTACTTGAGGCAGTTGAAGTTAAAAGGATTATATAAATTTCACCAGCAACATAACAAAACGAGCATATAATCAGATAAAGACGTAAAAATGAAAAACATACATACAGAAAACCAAACTACTTTAACAAAAATATCTGGTTGTTACTTAAAATTTCATTTGCAATGTGCACTCATCCCTATAATGATCTCAAATTTTTTTGTAGCTTGGCCTTTTCTTTTGCCTAAATCAAATCATCTATTTAGTTAAATCTTATTCCAACACTTTTTAGCCTACCTATATTATTGATAAGAAATCATGAAGAAATTATAAGAGAATTCCTTCCTGGCACACTCAAATTCTAGGTTGATTGTATAAGCAACCAACAATTTGGCACGCCTACTGGAACACCACACCACTACAAGGAATGGAAAGGAAATAAATGTGCTTCCATCCATAGAGGAAAAACTCCCTGCTATAGTAAGGAATGAAGGATTTACATCATAAATGATTAAAATTTTAAAAAGGCAATATTTAATTTAACTAACTCTCCAACTGGTGAAAATTTAAAATCATTATAACCATTAACATAAAATAATATTATTTATACAAATAAGATCCATAATTGAAGTCCAATTCATCCTCTATGGTTAAGGCAATCAAAGTGTTAATAGAGAAGGTGGAGAAACTTTCTACTGCTTTACTATAAATCAATAGGAAAAATTCTTCTTCTCTAGCAAGGAAGATTTTCAAAGGGCTGAGGGTATATACTACATAAAATACAATGAAGTTGGTAAGTCTAGTCACCCCTAAATTCTTCATCTTTGGATGAAAGATATGTTACTGTTTATAAAAGGGAGGACATTCCTAATATACATATACACATTAATCCTAGAAATGGCCAGTAGGTGTCAGGCCCTAACTTCTAGTAGACTAGCATTTGGTTTTGAAGCTAAAGCTAACAAATCAAATTACAAATTAAATAAAAACGTTAAGGATATAAATCATAATCTTGTTAATGCTCCTCCATAAATGATGCTGCAAGTTAATATGGAAGCTATTAGAGATACTTTTCAGGAAAAGTATGGGACTAGTTTAAGGCAGCTTAGCTGCCTAAAATTTTAGAAGCTTTATCTAGAGTATATTTACTATAAAAATATATTTACTATAAAAATCTTTATCCCTATGCCAATAGAATTATTGAATGTAATTTGCTTTCTAGTGAAGTTGGTTAATTAACCATTAAGCATATCTCTCGGTGTGGTGAATTGGCTAATTATGAGAATTTCAACAATTTTAGTCTTAGACTTTTTCCAAATATGTGCA
The DNA here is from genome assembly GCA_025504915.1 of Erythroxylum reticulatum. Classification (NCBI taxonomy): domain Eukaryota; kingdom Viridiplantae; phylum Streptophyta; class Magnoliopsida; order Malpighiales; family Erythroxylaceae; genus Erythroxylum; species Erythroxylum reticulatum. The sequence goes on from JANSVA010000007.1 coordinate 7,264,939, forward strand.
TAAATGAGTGGGATAAATACATATGGAATTCATCCAATAACGAAAAGTTCACCAACATATCGTGAAAAAGACTCTATCAAGGTGGAAATTCAAAATTATATTCGCACAAAGTAGTTTGGAACAAGTATCTCCTCCATGTGCTTCCATAACCTTATGCAGAGTAATAAGACATAGGCTACCAAAAAATTGATAGACTGAACAGATATAAAATAATTCCTAATCGGTGCATATTATGTAGAAATGTACAAGAAAGCACTTCACACTTATTGTTAAAATTGTCATTACACCAGCAAACTAAGGAGAATGATATTGGACACATGCAATCTAAGAATTCCACCAATTAATTAGGTAGATATCATTCAATGGAGCTTAATAACCAAGCATGTAACTAAGAACAGTGGATAGTGTTTCAAAATTTCTCTTTCCTCCCTACTTCTTACCTTTTGGGAGGAAAGAAATAGTCAAATTTTCAAGAAAAAATAAGCCACACCAATTAATAATTCCATATATAACTTTGCAAATAATAAGATTTCACATCAGCATCTTTAGCAACAAGTTCTAGTTGACACCATTAATCACAAACTCCTAACGTATTAAATGATGAAGCAACACTCTTTAGCACATAGTACTATAGTAGAGTAATAGTTATATGTGTGCAATTAGTGAACTTCTTTTCACAACCTTTTTAGGTTTTTTATACAAAAGGTCGTATATAATTGTTAGCCTAAGTGGTTTAATGCAATTCATTTTTTTCAAAAAAATTATTAATTGGCACGACTTTCTCCTAACATGTTTTTTTGCCTATGAACTTTGTCCTTTTATAGGATAAAATGGAGAGATTTTTTCATACTCAGTTTTTGCAAAAATGAACGTGAAGTCAATATAACTAAATTGTCTCAAGTTACTCAGAAAAGTGGCAAAAATTTAGACATATTCATCACTTGTTTTGAGAAGGTGAGAAGCCGATGTCAGATTGCACTCTCAAAGATTGAGTATGTGAAGTTAGCTCGAAGGAGCCTCGATATCAAACTTCAAAAAAAACTCCAAGGTATGGAATCTTGTGATTTTTGTAAATTGTAGAAAAAATGTCTAAATATGAAGAACTTCTTAGGGGAAGGAAGACTTCATAAATAGTGTTCAATTGATACTTATTTAATGGACTTGAATTTATATAATTCAGTAGTGGTTGACGTTAATATCCCTGGAACCTATATTTGCCCTTATTTAAAGTGAAAATCTCTTGAAGCCAAAATGAAAATACAAGCATCAACCACTCAGATTCAATACATTTTTTTCACCACCAAAAATATAGCAAATATTTGATTTTTGTTATAAGAAAAATTCATTAGTTTACCGTCATAGCATAAAATTCACACAAAGGAAGAAATCAAAGAAAAGGACAACTATGAGTACCACAATATATAGAGTCACCCAACAAATTCGTATTGAGGATTCAAGAATATAATTTAATATTAAATCATCCAGGGAATCATATTTTCACTAAAGTTGACCAAACTATATTGATAGATAAAGATCCATTCACACTAGTTGCAATTGTTAATGTAACTAAGTTCAATCTAAATATTTTGTTAGATGTCAAGAGGAAGTTGAAGATTATGGAAGATCAATTCGCATCAGCTACAAACGTAGCTACTATTATTTTTATTCCCAATTATAGTTTAAATGCTAATGCTAAGACTAAAAATTAATAAATTCTCAAAATTTAACTAAAAGTATATATTATAGGAAGGATTCATAAAATATAGTTCATTCAAATCTAGGGAGAGATTAAATCCACTTCAACTTTTATATTCCTTCATATTTTCATTAACTTCTCATGTAGAAAGGCAAAAAGGTAAAATTTGTCTAGGTAGATTCTTAGCCTTTCCGTACTAAATTAGATGCTATGGAGGCAAAAATTTATAGAGATCATGCGAATCTAGTTCAAATTTGAAATTTATAAAGAGTGTTCAAAATTCAAGGACAAAGAAAAGGTTGGGAAAGAATAAATTTTGGTAATAACAATTGCCATTATGCTTATTAATAGGCTGATGAAGGTTCCAATTATAAAAGAACCTAATAAGTATATTTTTACAAAGAGAAGTTGTGAAAGTTGCATCTGCAAAAATCAAATTCTAAATACAACAAATCCTAGAGGAGTCTAAGGAATTAGAAAAATATGAGAGCATCAAGTTGCTTTTTAAGGAAGAAGAATTATGAGTAGAGGATAAGGGTAATATACATGATTTGAAATTTAAGAATATACCTTTTATTAGGTCAATTTTTTAAAAATTATAAAAATTGCATGCGATTAAATATAAAAAGAGAGTACAAAGGATGTCTCTTGGATCTTTAAGTAGATGATGAAGATGAGAGGCATTATATTTCCTTAAGCATACAATTGGAAATGGTGAAAAGATATGGGTTGATTTCATGATTGGCTAGATTTAAGCCCCATTATTCACAATCTTAAGGTTCTTCATTTGAGAAATAGAATACAATTAAATCTAAAAGTTTCATCACTGATCTGGAATGGTGAATGTAGCAAAATTTTAGAGATTTTGACTCTATAGTGGAATACTTCCCTTAATTGAATTGTGTAAAGAATGAAGATGTAATCACTTAGACTCTCAATCCAGGTGCTAAATATTCAAATAAATCCTATCATCAGTTTCTTACCAATAACTTAACTGAAGCTCCTTGGTACAATCCTCCCTGGAGAAATACTTTGTATCCTAAAGGTCACTTGGCTTGCGATTAAAAATAGGCTTAGGACCAAGAGTCAATGGCATGGCATTGTGGATTCTACTTATGTACTATGTAAAATGGTTATGGAAGACAAAGATCACCTCTTTTTACTTTACAAATTCTCCAAAGTAGTTTGGAGTAGGATTTTACATATGATACCAAGTAATAGCAGCATGCATGATTGGGAACAAACACTAAGTTGGGTAATCAGAAACTCCAAGCAAGGAATGACTAATGGAATTCTCTTCAAAGCAGTCTTCACTACAACCATTTACACAATTTGGGAGGAGAGAAATAGCAGAAGGTTTTAAAACTTGGAATAGGGCAAATACCAACTAGAAGACAAGATTGTTAACTAGATTAGAGCAACTATTTTTGTTAAAAATGTGCAGCACACTCTTACCACAGATATAAAGTGTAAATTCAGACTATATGTTTGCTTAATATATTAATCTAGGATTGTCTATTGTAATGCTTTACTTTTTTACAATCTTCAATCATACTATACTTGAATGAAGGTTATTAGCTTAGAACTCATTGTAATATTATATTAGTTTTGCCTATAGTTAATACAAATTTCATTTTTCAAAAACATATGAAAATAAAGTGATATATAAAAAAAGGTCACGATTTAGGTACTGCAAGCAAAATATGATTATAATTTAATTATATATTTGTTTTTAACATACATTTTAATATCTTTGTCACAAATTAATTATTTTCATTTTTCTTAATTAATCTATAATTTTATTTAACATGGTCAATTTATTTATAGTATTAACATAAAATTTTATATTTAAGTGGTATAATTAAAATGATTAATAAATTATCATTTAAAATCTAAACTTTTACACATTTTAATAATTTTAATATATATATTTATAGTGTTTAAAAATATTTAAAAATATTATTTTAATCATATATCCACACAATGTAGCAGTCAACAACTAGTTATTATATATCCATGGTTTATAATTTTATGAAAATCTATGAACATGGAAAAGTTAAAACTTTGCAAAACCCTTCCTTAACCATATAAAATGGAGTTTTTAATTTCAATTGTTTATTCTATATGTAATTATTTTAGTTTGGGTTAAATGGATGAAATCTTGGCAAATTAACTAAACCACATTTCTGAATTATGGATTATATGTGTATAATATCAAGTTGATTGTCTATTGGAAATTACTTTTGCATTAACTCAAAATTTGGTCGGAGGAAAAATGCCAAACTTGTGAAATTACTTCTATCCTTATTTGTTTTCACTTTAGTTTCTCTATTTAATCCTAATTGACCTTATATATTCAATGATTATAAATAGCCTTTGTCAAGATCTAATCAAATAATCTCCATTAAAATAGATAAAAATTGAATTGTGACCTCTCGATATATTAAAACTCTTTCTAACTATACAACTGCATTTGAAGCAATCATATAGGTAACTAGTAAACAATTAAGATCTCTCTTTAATTTCCTATTAATTTGATGTTTATAGGTCTATTGAGGTACCTCCTCTCTCTGTGCAACACAACATAAGAGACAACACAAGGTATCCATTCCAATGTCTCAATTCAAATTGAATATAAAGAAATAAACATGACAAGCATATTTCATTAAATCAAGAATGTAAAGTTTAACAAATAAATCAAGAGCAATTCCTAAAAAAATTATAAATCCATAGATGTATCTATATATCCTAATTGAATTATCATTAATATTCAACAACAATAAGGTAATAAAAGAAAAGAGTAGAGAATTGAATCTAGATGTCATCTTTTCTTTGCCTTGAGTTGGAAACTGTAGCTTTTGTTCATCAGATTTTAATCTTTTGGTCTCCTCCTTTTTATGTTTTCCAGCCTTCAATTGATATTATTCTCTTCCTTTATATACTCTTAAGTCTTCTAGAGGTTATCTAGGGTTTTGCATGTGGTTTTTGTACCAAAAATAGCCTTAAATTGTCAAAAAATGTTTAAAAAATTGACAACCTAGAAAAGCTACTTGCATGATCATGTATGGCATTCCTCCAACTCTCTAGCACCATCGTGCATAGGATACATAATCATGCTAGAGGCTCTCTAACCTCTATTACTGCTTCATATACAATCGTGTATGATTATGTATCCCTATGCACGATTGTCATGCTCGATTCTATATGAAGTAGTAATAGGTTAGAGAGCCTCTAGCATGATTATGTACCCCATGCACGATCTGGCTAGACATTATTCTCCAACTTTTTCTTCATCTTTTCTTTAATTTTGCCTCTCTCCACTCTTCACCAAGTACATCAAATAACCTTTGAAACATACATTTAAGATTAAATCCTTGCCTTAAACACAATCAATCAAACAAACTCACAAAACCCTAACAAGAACATAATTTAAGCCCTAAAGACACGATTACATATAAGAAAACACTAAAACACACTCTAACACTTAGAAAACATACGATAACTCATACCCATCATTTTTACTAATATAGGAATATAGGCATATTATTAATGTGCCAAAGGCCATAATTCATAACTTTTGGAGCATTTGTTGTCATGTCAAACTTGAAAAGGAAATGATTGTCTTCCTTGACCAAGATCTACTTCAAAGCACCATGCTTCCAATGTTTACATGCCATAAGTTCAAAGGAGAGAACGCAAGCCTTTTGTCTAAAAAAAACCAATCAAAGTTTAATCACATTTGGCTTTTCCTTTTCAAGGAAGTTCCACAAGGGAGCCACTTTATTGTGTCATGTTTCCCATGATTGGGGAAAGCATTTGAGAAATGAATCCAAAGAAAAATTGTTCAGTACCTGCCTTTAAGAGCACCTAAAGAAAGAAGGATCTAAACCTATAATGTAGGACACGTAAAGTTACGAGACAACTTGGAACAGCTGAGAAAAGGATGTAGGAAGCAAGACCATATACCAATGGAGTTGAAGAAAAGAGGAGGGGGAAAGTAGAAGGGCTAACTCATATGTCTAGTTTTAGGAGAACAATTAGTTAAACATGAGGGTAAAAAAGAAACGGAAAGAAATTAAAGAGGTGAGTAATTTAAAAATATGATACTAAAAATAGAAAACAAAGTTGAAAAGAAAAAACAAACAACTTGGGTAAAAGAAGTCTGGAGAACTAGCAGATAAAGATAAAGTAAACAAATAAGAAAAGGAGAGTAAATAACAATATAAAAAAAGAACAGAGAAAAAGGATTAAGATGAAAAAACTACCAAAATTCAAGACCAAAGATGTGAAAATGAATAAACAATGACCAATTGAGAAAGATAGACAAACAAAAAGAAAAGAGAGCTAGAACCAACTGAAAAATGATTAAAAAAAACAATGTAAAGTGTGATCTAAAGAGGAGGAAAAACTAAAAAAGAAAGAACACACCTTTTCTTAGGTCAATCTTCAAAAATTGCATGCTAGTAAATATAAAAAGAGAGTGATATATAAAAGTGGTCATGCTTTAGGTACTGCCCGGTGGTATATGGTTATAATTTAATTATATATTTGTTTTTTAAATACATTTTAAATATTTTTTGTAAATTAATTACTTTGATTTTTATTAATTAATCTATAATTTTATTTAACATGTTCAATTTAATTTATAGTAATTAATATGAAATTTTATATTTAAATTGTATCATTGAAATGATTAATAAATTATTATTTTAAATCTAAACTATTTCACATATTAATAATTTTAATATGTCTTTTTCTAGTGTTTAAAAATATTTTAAAATTTATTATATCTATCATATGTCCACAAAGGCGGCCAACAACTAGTTATTATTATACATCTGCGGTTTACAATTCTATGAAAATCTGCAAACATGGAAAAGTAACCCTTCCTTAACCATATAAAATGGAGTTTTTGATTTCAGCAGTTTATTCTATATGGGCAAAATTTGGCAGTTATCAACTACCACATTCCGAATTATGGGGCGTATGTATATAATATCAAGCTAATCGTCCATTGGAAATTACTGTTGCATTAACACACAATTTGGTGGGAGGTGAAATGCCAGACTTGTGAAGGCCATGAAATGCCAAATCACTGTTCATGGCTTGAGTTCTCAACTCGATACTTACGACTAGCACATGTTAATCTGCAGTAATGGGTAAGTTAGTACGGAATAGAGTCTGCTTGATGATTAGTTATATAGCCACGCTAAACAAAATGATTCCCTCCAGCCAGAGTCCCTTCCTTGCAATTGGCTTTTGCACAAACTGAACTTGTCTCACATGTTAAGCAGCTCCAGCTTTAGGGGGCTGTTTAAAGAAAAACAATATGAGGAAAATATCAACTGCTTGTCATTCAGAACTAGGGAGATAGTTCACGAGATTCAAGTGATATTTTTGGTATTGTTTCCATACCTTTTTAAGGGGTAGCTTCGAATAGTTTGCTGAAATAACTGGTTTTAATATCTCAAATGAGCATACCAGAGATTCGTCCACGCTCAATAAAGCGCCTGCGTTGTCAAATTCCCCACCATAATTTGGAGCTGAAAATATTGTGACTAATCTTCGTTTTGCAAAAAACTCGTATCCGTCCTCCACAACCTATTTACAAAGAGTAAAAATATTAGATATGGAGGAGTAGGCTATCAATATTGCCCGGTTATGGGGCCACACCTTTGATTCAGTAGACGTTTTAGCATATTCCAAGGGTAGCTAAGTTGCGAGGTAGAGATTTAGCTTTCAATCTCCTACGGCTGTTCGGTTTAGGTATTCTTCTATTTCACTGTCCTTGAAAGTCTTTCTGTATAAAAAATTTAATAAAACTAAAGTTTCTCAAACATAATTCTTCAGCAGTGTTCAGACTATTTAGATAAGTTCCTTAGATTAATATCTTGCCGTAGAATTACTGTGACCTGAGGCCTTCTACCGACAGTAGAAAGAACAAATTGTACCTGACAGTGAATTACTAGAGCGAGGTCTAAATGCTTGCTTAAGAAAAAAAGGTTTACCTGATGACCTCGGCAAATCAAATCAAGGTCATTCTTCTCGATAAACTCTGCAACCTTGTCAGATCCAAAGGTCCAAGAAACCCCACGATCACTGTCTGCCCAACCCTCAACCTTAGGATCAGGATCAGACCAAAGGATGTCACATAAGAGTCCATTGTCTGGAATTTCAGTAGGCCTTGAAATTTCCTTTATTTGGTCCAAAGTTTCCATTTCAGGAGAGAGTCCTCCATGCATACACAGTATCTTCTCATCAACAAGTGCAGCCACAGGTAAACAATTGAAGCAGTCAGTAAATATCTTCCAAAGCCTAACATTAAATCTCCTTTTACACTCATCATAAAATCCATATATTCGATTGATCTTCGCATCCTCATGGTTTCCCCTTAAGAGGTAAATTTTATCAGGGTATCTGATTTTGTAGGCCAGAAGCAGACAGATGGTCTCCAAACTTTGTTTCCCTCTATCAACATAATCTCCAAGAAACAAGTAATTTGCAAAAGGAGGGTATCCACCATATTCAAATAGCCTCAGAAGGTCTTGATATTGTCCATGTATATCACCTGTAACAGGCCAATCAAATTAAATATACAAGGACTTGACATTAAATTACAGAAAGTGAAGATGAACACACTTTTTTTTTTTTTTGGCATTTCAGCAAGGCTTGTATTCTCTCGTGGAATTGAGAAGAAAATGCAGTGAGAACAACATGACTGATTGGTAGATATCGGTATCAATCTCTCCTGTCAAATCATCAAACTACCAGAGCTTACCCGAAAATTATTCCCCATTAACATCACCCTCCAAAATTTAACGGAAAGTGTAATCAGCCAAACCTAAATCCATATGCAAAACTCAAATGCAGTTCCATATGATTCATATCTACAGGCTGTCCCAACACAGAGGCAAAGTATAGTTCACTACTAGTTCCTCGTAAACTCAAATCAAAAGATTGATAAGCCAAAATGTAATGCACTTCATCATTCGCAAATCCTATCACCGCTCTCATCCAAAAATCTTTTAAAAAACCCACACGAAAAGTATAGGACCACATGATATCAAATAAACATAGAACATCACAATAAAATACAAGCTAACGAACAAACGATCAAGAGCGTAAAATAAATGCTGACCACATATGCGAATAGGAGCCTTTAATTCCAGCAGATTAGGCTGAGAAAGGAAGATTTGGCGTGCTTTAACACATAATTGACGGATCTCTGCCTCGGATAACTGCACTTGCTTTCCTCCTTTACCCTCCAACAGCCTCCTTAGTATGTCATCCAACACTCCCTTATCCATCATTCTTTCCATGGTCATCATCATCATCTTAATCTCCAAATAGAAGCCACGCAATTTCTAAATTTATATGAGGAACAAGAATTCAATATGGAAAAAACTTTTAAATGGATGAAAGTTGAGACCTTTGAGGTTAAAAAGAAGAACCCAGATAGATTTCCATGTTAAAACTGTGAAATAATAGGATCAGAAACCAATTTGTACAAAGAGAGAAAAAGGGTAAGCATTAAATTGATCGAAATCAATCAGAAGACAATTTACGAGAGAATGATACGAACTTTTGCGGGAAAAGAAAAATATTCAGATACAACATAAAACAGGATCAAATAGCCGACCGATTAAAGGATTAATAACTCAACTACAGAGTTATACTTAAAGAGGAATCAAATGGCCACCTTGTAGAGATAGGAGAAGGAAAAGAAGAGAGATGGAGAAGCTAGAGATAGCAAATGGAAGAGAGAAACAGATGAAAGATATGGGTTGTTTTCTGTTGAATCTCTCTCTCTCTCTCTGTCTACACCCATATTTTATTATCTCTAAAAAGTCCTATTTTCTTTGCCAACTGCCAAGAAGAGTCAATATCGGACGTTGAAACCTTCAAACTTAGGTAACTTATACAGTGGGAAAGTGGCCTTTGCAGCTGTTGTTGGAATAAAAACCGCGTATATTGAATAATCTGTCAATCCTTGTCATCTTAAGGCCTCCTTTTGGCTTCTCTGATATGTCCATCGAATCCCGTTCCCATGACCGGACATGAGTTTCATGCATTGCATGGAATTTCCACTTGTGGTGAAGTTCAATCAAGAGTTTCGGAGGTCGGTAAGGAAGCATAGTAGCGTCGGCGGAGAAACCGTCTTCGTTCGGTTCGGCAGAAGAAAGCCGAGAAAACAAATTCCGAAACATCCATTCCTTAGTCCTATCGAAGTTCAATTTTTGACTTTAATAGAATCAAATCAGGTACTGAATTCCAAAGAGTAGTAAAAGATAGTTGTTTACCGTTTTTCTTCTCTACCATAACGAACCAATGCAGATCATAATACGGCCAAGAACAGAACTATAAAATCAAAATTTTCAATGGCTCGTTTTTCTTAAAAGGACAGCTGTCGCAACTGATCTCATGTCCAGTCATAGTTATGGGATTTGATTGACATAACAGGCAAGCCAAAAGGTGGCCTTGAGATGACAAGTATTGACCGATTATTCAAAATATGTTCCAAAATAAGGCACCAAATTGAAATATTGAAGCATTTGCCCTTCAGATCTTCTGGTTCGGGTGCTCTGACCCTATCGTGTGTCAGAAAATCTGAACCATCCATTTAAGTGGACCTGGGCCAGAGAATCTGGTCCCAAGCATTTGGCACCGACACCGGCCCTAAAATCCCTTGTCCTTATTTTTGGGTCTATTTTATTTTATTAAATCTAAGTTATTTATTTGTAAGTTTCACGTAAATAAATGATTTAAATGATTTGAATCCAATAAAATAGAATAAGTATATAAAAATGAGGATAAAGAATCACATCCTTGACACCTGCCAATATTTACAATAATTACCAATACCAAAAAAAATTTAAAAATTAAGAATATATTTACAAAAATTGAAAATTTTTTAAAAACTCTCCCTTTTTCCAACAAACTCTGTACCTTTTTTTTCCTCTTACATTGTCAGTTTCTCTCTTCTTCGTCATTATCTCTTTTTATTATTAATAATATAATAATATATTTTTCCAAAGAATAATTAAAAATATGATTAAATGAAAATTAAGAAAGCTGAAATTTTTTGCTTTTTAATTGTTAATATAAATAAAACAATATTTTATTATTATTTTATTATTAATAACAATTACATATTAAGATAAAAATATTTTTTACTATTGAAAATTAAATATTAAGATAGAAATTATATTTTATTATTGATAATAATTATTTTTTATTTGATATTTTGATGTAATTATTATTTATTATAAGATAAAATCATAATATTTTAAATACTTTCTATTATTCTTAATTTTATATTTCTATAATGATAAAATAAACTTTTTTATATTAATTTTAGTTATATTTATAGGTTAAATATGTGAAAATAATATTAAAAGTATATATTATTATTATTTTAAAATTTTATTATTATGATTTTTTAAATAAAATTAGTTTAAATTATATTTTATAATTTTTTAAAAAAATTTAAAAATTATTTTATGCATTTAAAAAATTAGCCAAAAACTGTACTAGAATTTAATCTGACAATAGATCTGGTAGAATTTTCCGAACATTGGTTCATGTTTTAGCCATTGAAGACTAGTCGATTCCAGTTCTAAGACCAAGAAAAAAGAACCTATTTACAGATGCATTTTCCCGAGTGGAAACTTATGAAACGCTCAAGAACGGTCAAATTTTCACAGTTCATATTTTTTTTCCTTAAGACGAGTGCGAGAATAAAACAATATAGTGAAGCTAAAACTTGCTTGGCCTGCTTTTTCTTCTGTCTTTTTGCCTTTAGATTGAGAAAGATGCAGCGTAGTAAGCCCGGCACGTGATATATACAAAGCGCAAGAAGCCAGAAAAGAAGATAACAAAGTATAGGAAACTCAGGACACTAGTCACAGGAGGCCTTGGGACGGGTATATAATAAGTACTCATGGCTGTTTGTGTTTAAGATATGCCAACAGGAAAATGACCAATAAGCAAGCCATCGCCAAAAGTAATTTGCATTTTAGTTGACTACTACAAAGAAATTTTCTCGCATCAACAACGCAAGAATTAGATTCCCTGTCTTAATTACGATGTTTCTATCATGCTCTTTTAAAATTCATACAAACATTTACTTGGACCTCACATAAATATATAAATAAGATTTAATAAAATAGGACTGAAACAAAATAACTGAAACAGAAAATTTAATGTGCCTATTAATAATGTGTATTTATAGACAAAAATCTCATCATTATCAAGGATGCTTTCGAATTGGATTGGTTTAGAATCTAACTCTGATAGATCATGCTAGAAACTTTCCTTTAATTATCTGCTGTTAAACCTTAATCTATACATGTAAGATTCTTAATCTATAAATATAAAATTTAATTGATTTAATTTAAAGCTATAATTTATATATGTTGCTAACATATAAGAATCTAATGGGATACAAACGATTGAAAAAAATAAAATATAATTTAACTAAGTTCAATTTAATTATAAAATTTTAAAAATAATCTTATTAAAACCTAATTGATATTTAATTAAAATTAACTACAATTCAAATTAAAATTTAATCATAACTAAATTAAGTTATTAAATAGCTCAAATCAGGTTATAGATATATGTTGACTATTGATGAGTTAACACCCTTGACATACTCCTCTTTATATTATTAGAGTTTGAATATTTGTATAGTTACGATAGTTTTATATTAACTTATAAATTAGAGAGGAGATGTAAAAAAGAAATCAAACTTGATAATAAAGTAAAACCTTTTTATTCATGGTTATTGTATTTATATAAGTATATTATACAATTAAAATAATCTTAGCTTTTAGGAAATTATGAAAACTTTTGTTTATTATATTAGGGACATGATGATGTGATCATGTGCCGATTAAACAATAGTAATATCAAAGTGACCTTTAATTCTTTAATATACTTAGGTAAAAAAAAAATCCTATTGAAACTCAAATTTATACTAAAATACAAGTGTGGTCCTAATATTTATTAGTATTTAAAAACAACTTTAATATTTTGATATTCTCACATGTTCAACTACAAATTGACAAAACCTTTTCAACTTTTTTCCTATAATCCTTTCTATTTTGTAATTCTCGAGCTAGTCACTCAGCAAACTCCTTGCCTTATGTATGCTCAACTAATATATGTTCTCCAATGAAATACTTACTTAGACTCATCTATTGAAAGCATAGTTTTAGATTGTTTTTTGGTACTTGACAATGGTAAGTGGTGGGAGAAGGCATTCTACACTTCCATTCCCAAAGAGCACAAAGAAACCACATTATTTGGTGAAAATTTTTTGATAACCACAATAATTGCCCAAGACTATTTCATTTCTCAAATCTTTGTTGGTTATTCCAAAACTTGGTTAATTCATATGTTTGTTAGCTCTATAAGTCATATGTTTTTCTACCATTAAGTTATATGTTTTTGGGCCCCTTCATAATGACCAAAATGTTCATCATCGTTTTTATTACACTTTATTATACCTAAAACGTCCATCGTTATTAACCCAACATCTATCATTAATGTTTTATTATACTTTATTATCCAATAATTACCCAGCAACGTTTTATGTTAATGCCCATTATTATTATTAACTTTCTTTTATTTTGTCTATATATATCTCCTCTAAAAGAAAAACAATTGCTTTTCTTTTTCATCTATCCCACATTTTGTCGTTCCTCCTTCGAATGCAAGTAGCTCCTTCTTCTACAGATAGTTGCTTCACATCTATATATTCTGTCGTAATTTATCACACACATATTTGTTGTATTCTACATTTTTCTGCTTTTTTGCTTCATTCAAAGAGATAGTTTTTACTCTGCCCTTTGGAGTGCACCGAAGATGGTGGAGAAGGCGTTTATCCTAGGGTTAAATCCTATTGTCCTATTGCACTGTAGAGTGTGAATTTCTGACTTAGGGTAGTAATTTTAATGACACCTTGCATGTTTAAGTAAGTTGTTCCGATTTAATTATTTATGCTATTTTACTAACAATCTAAGTCATAAAATTATTGCATTGCTATCGTTATTTATAGAAAAAAATTATTGAACTACTACCACTTGTTGGAAATTGTTGCATTTTATACTGTTTGTCGACAATTCTTTCGATTGTGCTGCTGTGTGTTTATTTCGAAATTTTGTTTTGTTCTACATATCTGTTATTGGATTGAATATGTCATCTACGAATGAAACCAATATAGGTTATGCACTTACTATTCCCTACATAGGTTCTGCCCCTATTACTGTAGCCTAGAGAATTATACTTGACCTAACTAGATTAGAGCCTCTAGATGGGAAAAATTTTAAATGATGGTTTAAGAAAATCCTATTTTACTTTCAACAATATGAAATTGATTATGTACTATTTCTAGAAATTCCTAGTGACAATATCGACCCCAAGACATCTAAGGATAATTGTATTGTTAAGGGAGTATTGCTCAACCATATGATTAACCCATTATTTGATATCTACTACAAGTACAAAACTGCCAAGGAATTTGGGATTCTTTATAAGTGAAATATTGGATGGATGATGTTGATACTAAGAAATATGCAGTTGTTAAGTAGTTAAAATTTATCGTTATTGATGATAAGCCCATTATGGACCAATTACATGAGTATAAAAACCTAGTTGCTGAAATCCTACTTTGGGTATAAACATGTATGAATTGTTTCAATCTAATGCCCTTATTGAGAAACTACTTGTCTTATGGAATGAGTATAAAAACTAGTTGAGGCATAAGAAGAAATACATAAAGCTTCAGGAGTTAACAGGACATATAAAGATTGAGGATGCCAACCATACACAAGATGTAAGGCCCCAAATTATACCCTAGTTGGAATATTACATGTTTATGAAAGTACATGTATGATAGGTGTTAAAAATTATGATATGATTGAGAATTGCATATGACTTGAATTTTGGTTTAATGGATCATATTTCATGATTTGGAATTAATTGATATCATTATAGAATTGAGGTATTAAAATGTACATTTGGACTAGGAAAATTGTCAAGTGGCAAGATAAGTTGGTACATGAAAATTGAAATGACTAAGCCTATAAGTTAGTGACATTTGACATAGTTGATGCATTGACATTTGGCAACATTGGTTGAGTGACAAGTGACCTAATTAAATTGTAACATTTGGCACCCTCATAGAAGAACATGTGTGCTAGTTAGGGAGAGGACATGTGGCTTGTATCCTTATGTAACAAGTGTCCTTAGAGCAAGATGAGTCATCTTACATATAGCATGTCATTATGCATTATCTAGTTTCTTTTGTAACTTTTCATTCCCTTGCTCATTCACAACCGAAAACTATTACTCGCTCTCAACTTTTGGAATTTTTCTTGATTTTGGATTAACTTCACTTGGAATCCTTGTAAGTTACTGCAGCAAAAAGCAAATCTTGCTATTTTCTGTGTTATTGTTTTATTGGTGCTGAAATTTACACCTTGGTCTAGGAGTGTGTATGGTTAATTGGAAGACTAGTTGGTAAGGAAATTCTAAACTGGATAGCATGTTGTATTATGAATTATATGATGTTTGAAATGGATAAAATATGTACTACATTAATGATGAATTGAGATCTGGAACATGATAGTTGTTGATAGCTTTTGCTTTGAATTTTTATGCATGAAAGATCACAGATTGTGAGCCACCTTATGAATGAATTTTGAATTAGTTTGGACATGAATTTGATGATCTATTGAAGCATGAATAAGGTAGAATTGAAGTGAAGTTGATGGACTTTGGTGAAGGTGTGTCGAATGGAAGTTAAGAAGTCAAGTTTTGGAAACAAATTGGAGGTTGTGGGTGAGTGAACCTTTGGTTTACTCATCCCACGATCATGGGATTTATAAGGCTTATTCCTACGGTCGTGGGAAGTACTTAGGAAGTAGAAAATGTTGGTTTTAGACAATTGTTGGACTATATAAGGTTAAGGTACTTAATAATGATTTAATTGAACTTAATTAAGGTATAAAATGAATCTAGTTTGGTGTGGAATAGTTTAATTAAAGGTTGAATAAGATTTGGATTTTTAATTGAAGTAATAACTTAAGGAAGGTTTTATTAGATAACAAAGTATCTAATTTTGGAACTTATAAGTTGTTAAAGGAATGAAGTTTATTTATGAATGCTAATGTGATTTAAAAACCAAGAGTAATGTATCAGTTATGGATGTTTGTAAATTGGGAACTTGTTTGAATTTATGTAAAGTGTAAATACTTAATGCATTCATTGGTGCATTATTACAAATGCTTATGTTTATAAGGTATGATAAGTTTGTTCAAGTGAGAATGAATGTGTTCAATTTGGGCATAAGGAAATGATTTCATATTTATGCATTATTTCACTGTCATGTGATTATGATATTGTGATAATTCCGAACCATCAATTGTCTGAGGAGTTTGATAATTAGCATTGTTAGGATTGTATTGAAAGTGATTTCTAATTATGTGAATATACATAATGTGTGATGACTTAATACTTTTATTGATGCATTATTGCACATGCTTGTATTTATAAGGCATGATAAGTTTGATCATATATTAATGAATTAGTTCAATTGGAGCAAAATGAAATAAAGTCATATGTTATATATTACATTATTTGCTTGTGATTTTGAAATCTGAAATGAATTGTTTTAAAGATTGCCAAGTCCTAGTCGTGGATAGATAAGCATGCCTAGAAGGGTCTGTAGCTACTCCTGTAACTTGGCACTAAGGTGTCCCCAGATTATTGACACTACGGTAGTGTCCCCTATTTATCGACACTACAGTGTCCCTTGATTTAGAGACATTAGTCTCTTTTGCTTCAGATACCAATCATTGTATCTTCTGTTCTACTCCCATTACCCACTTATGTCAAAAGGATTAGCAGGCTAACTTGTTTTGTGTTCTAATATATATTCAATTATGATATAATCTAAGTTTAGTTCTAATACATCTAAAATTCTGTTATGATATATTCAAGTTCTATTCTGACATAATCAAGTTCTGTTCTTGTGCTTTAAAGTTTTGTTTTGATATTATGGTATTCTATTAGGATATTTGTAAGTTTTATTCTGAAGTAAGTATATCTTATTATGATATTTTAAGTTTTGTTCTGATACAAATAATGTGGTTTGTTCTTTAATTTGAACAATTAAAGGTTACAAGTGATTTGACATGATTCAATGCATGTTAATGTTAGACGATTTTTAGAAATAGTCGCCACATTATATCCTACTTAGTTTTTCCCCATTAAGCTATATGCTTAGCGTGGTGGTTTTGCCTCCGTGTAGGTTTTGATAAGAAGGTTTAAAGACTGGGACAAATACAACCGTAGTGGACAAAGAAAGATGTGCTTTGTTTTCGAAGATGCATATTTATGTTTAAGTTTAAGTTTAAGTCGTGTTTCAATGTAATGAGACATGTTGTATTTTGTGTTATGTTTAATGGTTTGTAATAACCTTAATACAGGATGGATTATTGTTGGCCCCCAAATGTTTTTCTTGATGAATAAGTATGATTTACATCAATTATGAGGTCTTTATGAAAGTTTGTGGAGTTAATTATGATGTTGATGTTAGAAAGATTATAGATATAGGTTGACTGAATTAAAGTGTTAAGGTTATAAGATGTTCAAGGGTATTTTTGGCAAGACACTTAAGGATAAAGAACATAAGGCATATAAGGAAGGGTAAAATGGACATTGCACACTCATTAAGGATAGGATTGGAAGATGAAAATGTGGTGTTGTTTAAGAAGAAGAAGAAAAAACCATGAATTGGGAGAGAGGGAGAGAAATAACAAATCAAAGAGAGAAGGAAGAGAGATTTCAGTGGTTGAGAGAAAAGAAGAGAGTTGAGCTAGGGTTTCTTCATTTCTTAGCTTTTGACAGAGATTTTAAAGTCGTTCAAGAAGACAAAAAGGTAGAGAAAGAGAAGATCTTCCATTTGAGCTAAAGATCTCTTCATTTGGTGAAGAAACAAGGTAAGATCACCTAAATCTTTTAGGATTTTTGGAAGGATTTTAGTTCATGGATTTTAGAAAATCCATGGGTTTAAGTATTCTAGCACCAATTTTAGTGATTGTGCTTTGTGAGATTTTTAATTGAAAACCCTATGGAGTGGGATTTTTGTTATTGTATAAAGGGGATTAAAGAGGCAAGAGGAACAAGAGTAGAGGCATTTTGGGCAAATCTTTAAGCAAGGAAATCAAGGTGGGTACATGTTTATAGTAGAACAAATGAGCCACTAATGTTTTCTCTAAATCAAGGAAGTTTAATGTTTTCAATTGCATCATAAGTGTTCTATTTATTACTTTTAAAGGATTTGAGAAACTGCAATAAGTTGTTATATGAGTTGTGTGATGATTTATGAAAGGACTTTGAAAGTGATTTTTTAAAATATGGCATGTTGATGAAGTCATGTTTTTTAAATATGTCGTGTTTATAAAAATTCAAGTTTTGAAAATGTGCCATTTTGGGCAACAAGTTTACAAGTCATGAATTACATGTTATGTGGGTTTGTGGTAGTCCCCTATGTTAAGTCAAGTGCACTTTAACAAAAGAGTTCTTCCGCCTACCCGCTAGCGGCATAGAGGTCCTTTATAGACTGCCATAAGTTCAAGGCTACATAAAACCATTATCTTGGATTGCGTTAGTACGTTCTGTAAGGCTATATAGGACCCTTATGGGAATTGTGTAGTATGCTCTATTTTGGATCCACCCAGACCATTATGATGTGCTTATATGCTTATGATCTGTGAACAAGTTTGATGCATTCATATTTTATGGTTTGTGAATTTGACTACACGATGAGAAACATGTGTTTTATGAACTCAATGAAAAATTTCTATGACAAGTAAAATGTTTTCAAAGGTTTTTCTTATTCTTTCGTTATAAACTATTATCCACGAGTTGTCAGGCTAACCCTTTTTCATCCCATCTTCAGGTGATAGCTAAGAGATCAAGTGATCAAGAGCCTAAGGGAATTACTCCAAATTTGC
>JANSVA010000007.1:7283758-7303479 GCA_025504915.1 Erythroxylum reticulatum
AAAATGCTCACTGAATATGCTTCAGTTTTTAGCCATAACATTTTCTCTAGTTGTCCAAACGAGACGATTCTTAATTTGGATTAACTTAGAAATATATGGATATATTTAGTATGAAGACATCAAATTTTAATTCTGTCTCTAAGAGTCTCAAAATTTGTCACGAAATGAGAACTGGGTCTAGTATATTGGGAGCTGAAGGTAAATTTTATGTTCTGACTTCGAAAGAAAATTTGGGTTAATTTAGATAGATTTTGGCAAAGTTGACTTCTCGAGAGTTGTAGATCTTTCTTTTATATTTCCAACGGTATATTGTATGAAAATTTTGGTCATCAGAGTCAAAAGTTATGATCTTTACAAGTAGAGATATACTGGAGAGTAAAGAAGCAAGACGCAAGAAGTAAGACGCAAAAAGTAAGACGGAAAAAGTAAGACGTAAAAAGTAAGACGTAAAAAGTAAGACGCAAAAAGTAAGATGCAAGAAGTAAGACGCAAAAAGTAAGACGCAAGAAGTAAGATGCAAAAAGTAAGATGCAAGAAGTAAGGCGCAAGAAGTAAGACGCAAGAAGTAAGACGCAGGAAAGTAAGACGATAGAAATAAAACGATGTTACTGTTCATACCTATCGTCTTAGTTACTGTTCAACTAAGATGATAGAAACTAAGACGATAAAAACTAAGACGATTTTACTGTTCATACCTATCATCTTAGTTACTGTTCATCTAAGACGAATGAGGTCATAAACAAATGACTTGATTTTTGAACCATTGGACTCGTAAGACATCGCTCTACATCTGTACCAAAAACATTATCCTTCTGGATCACATTGAGAAAATATTAAGTGAAAAAGTGGAACGAGCACAGTGAGTGTATTCTTAAATAGTATGAACTGATGCTATTCTACTGAACATACTTCAGTATTTTGATGATATCTTGACCTGTAGAGCTCCAAATGAGATGCTTTTTGATTTTTAGAAAACTAGAGGAATAGGGATACAAGTTATTTGAAGGAATAAAATCCTAAGTCGGAATCTAAGAGTTTTAATTTTTTTGGATGGAAGTTTAGTATAGGGTACTGTCTCAGAATAAAAGCAGTCTAAAAATATTTGGAGTATAACTTTCATATTGCTAACCAAAGTGAGTAATTTTGGTGTCAATGGAAAGATAAGACATAGAGGAATACGTTTCTAGAAGAGAGTTTGACCAAATTACTTCATTTTCACCATCTGATTGTACATGAATAGTAGACTTGAAAGGGGTGTCTTAGAAAAATCTAAAGTGATTCAATGAGAAAGGAATTGTTAATTCAATGGTATTAGTGAGGCATAAACCTAAGTATAGGTTATACTTAGATGATTTATGGTATGGGAATAGTTTTGTAAGGAATTTATGAAGTGATACCCGAGATTATCATGAACATGCATTGTACATAATTCAATTCATACCTATGCATTTTGAATACACCTTTGATTATGCAAATTGTGATATATATGTATGTTATTTGTTATAGAGGAGCAATTGGAACATCAACCTCTAGACATTGCAGGCACTTCTAGGCATTAGCTTCAGGAGCAACTTGTGAGTAATCTAGACGATTTCTCTCAATTATTGTCTGCTTATAATTATGACTTGAATAACGAATGAATGTGAATGTGAGACTTATGTGCTTTATATTGTGATTGATTGTGTTACATGCATTCCATTCATGAATGCATAATCAGATAATGGGAGTTGTGATTAGAGGAGCCAACGATCGGAGTTTAAAGCTCAACGAGTGGAAATGAGCCTCGAGCTCACAAGTGATTTAGAGCCTCAGGCTCAACGTATAATGAGCCCTGTATCCTCATCGGATAAGGGATAGTTATTAATGAGCCCGGTATTGAAAATAGATATGGGATAGTTCAGGGACTCGGTCAAAACAATGTAACAATTGGAAAAGAGTCTTATGATCATCTCACTTGCTTTTGGTTATGTGTGTTTGATTGATTGAAATGCATAAATTGCCTATGCTTAAGTGAAAATGTGAAACGTGATCAAATATGCAACAATATGATTAATGGTTATGTGAAATGATGTGTGGCATGAACTGAGTGAACCATCAATGATGGTTACCTCATTGAGTTTGCAAAACTCACCAAAATTGTAACGTTGTCTTTTCAAGACCGAGAGACGACTCTAGCTACTGAGAGGCTCTATCAGCCGTGTAAATTGTGACTGGCAAGAGAAGTCATGGCTCAAAGGTCGGTCAGCTGGGAGCTTTGGACAAATTAGTTAGATTGTACATATTTTCCTCATTTACATAGTACTATTGTAGTAAGTTTTGATGATGTACATATGGGAATTGTTAAAAGTCACAATGTAGACAATCGAGTTTTTTTTTATGAAATGACGTGAGAAAAAAGTTGGTTTTAAAATATTGTGGTTTCTTATGATGCTTTATAAGTGCTTTATGATACCGTGCCACGAGAAGAGAGGGTAATGATTGATCGTAGCTCATCCTTATCATAGGATATATACCGAAATGACCCTCGGGCGTCCCGGAGTGTACCCTATAGTAAGGGGGCACTACATAGCTATTGCTTATAATTAAATGTAAAAGTTGTGTTTGGTCTAATATGGTTTGTCCCACATTTTGATTTTAGACTTGAGTATGGAAAGATCTTATGAAGCCATTGACGTGGTTGCGGGTGAAGCTAAAATACCACCACCTCCACCTCCAGCTAAGAGGGAGGCTTTGGTTAAGTTTTCGCAAGATATGATGATTTTATTACATCATATGACCGCACCCAAGGCTCCGATTGATCAGCTGTGGAAGTATAAAGCTGAGGAATTTACTGGAACATCTCTGGAGGAGTTTGAAAGGGCAAAATTCTAGTTGGAGAAGGTGAAAAGGGTGCTAGATGAAATTAGTTGCCCACCAAATCAGATGGTGCACTGTGATGTCTCTCTTTACTGGAGCTTCTGACTTGGGATTTCTTTTTCCAAGAATTTAAAGCCAAGTATGTGACAGAAGCTTATAGAAAGGAGAAATGGAAACAGTTTCCTAACCTGAAGTAGAGAAATCTATCTGTTGCTAAGTACGACAGAGAATTCAATCGACTCAGCAAGTATGCACCTAAAACTGTACTTATTGAGGAATTCTGATGTCATCAGTTTGAGGATGGTTTGAATGACTCGATCAAAGAACATCTGGTAACATTCACTCTCTTGCAGCAAGTGAGTTACAATTAGCTGGTGCAAGCTGCTATTAAGATAGAGATGCAAGAGATGGTGAAGAGAGAAAGGTCTCTACAAAGGGGCTTTGTTAGAGGAGGTTAGTCCTCGAGTAAGCGGAGTCGTGAAGGTGTTTCCTCTGCACCAAAATTTACTCAGAGATCTGTATCTCGGGGAAGGTGACAAAACTTTCCCTCATCAATGGCTTCTGGTAGGGGTTCCTCCGTAGGCCAAGGTTCTGGCCCTCATTGCTCCAAACACCATTGGGGTTCTTGTAGGAGAGCTATGGGTGCATGTTTTAGATGTGGTAGCATTAAGAATTTGATAGCCAATTATCCTATGAGATAGCCTCAGATGTCACAAGCTAGTAAAGAGGTTTCTCATGCATCTCTGGGAACATAGGACATGGTAGAGGTCATGGAGAATCTACTCAGATAGACCTAATCCAAGTACTCATTCAAAAATTGTTGATCGACCTGTTATAACTTTTGCTCCAGCTCAAGTTTATGCTTTGAAAGCTCGCGAGGATGAGGATGCACCTGAGGTTATTACGGGTATTGTTTCTCTTTTTAACTCTGAAATGCATGCTTTGATTAATCCTGGATCCACTTATTCTTATAAGTGTATTAGAGAAATGTCTAATAAAGAGATGCCTGTAGATCAATTAGAATATGAAATTCATGTGACTAGTCCTTTAGGTAGTAGTGTGTTGGTTAATCAGTTCTATAGAAATTGTCCTGTTATGATCCAAGGAAATGAGTATGTTGCAGATCTAATTGGATTCCACCCCTAGACAAATGGATAATCTAAATAGGTTATTCAAGTGTTGGAAGATATGCTTCAGGGTTATGCATTAGAATTCCCTGGAAGATGGCATAATATCTTTCTTTGATGGAGTTTGCTTATAACAATAATGATCAGACTAGTACTGGCATGGTGCCTTATGAAGCACTGTATGGTAAGAAGTGCAAAACTTCATTTTGTTCAACTGAATTAAGTGAAAACAAGATGATTGGGCCTGATATTGTAAAAGATCCTGAATGGAAAGTTTAAACTATTCAATAGACATTAAAAGCCAGCATTGATAGGCATAAATCTTATGCTGATTTAAAAAGAAAAGATATTGAGTATCAAGTATAAAATGAAGTATTTCTAAAAATATCACCATGGAAAAAAGATACTTCAATTTGGGAAGAGAGGTAAGCTCATCTCACGCTACATTAGTCCCTATGAGATTCTTAAGAGAATCAGACCAGCAGCTTATAAGTAGCTCTTCCTGAAGAATTGCCCAAGTTGTATGATGTGTTTCACGTTTTTATGTTGAGAAGATATCGATCTGATGATACACATAAAGTTCCTGTGCAAGAAATTTAAGTACAACTAGATTTCTCTTATAAGGAAAAACTAGTGTCTATCTTGGTCAGAGAAGTCTAACAGCTCAGAAATAAACAAATACCTCTGGTAAAAGTACTCTAGCAATACCATAGACTTGAGGAAGCAATGTGGGAACCATAATCGACTATAAAGGCTCAGTATCTCCAGTTATTCTCTTCAGGTATGAATTTCAAGGACGAAATTCTTTTAAGGGGGAGAAATGTGAGGCCCTAAACTATACCCTAGTAGGAATGTGTCATGTCTATAAAAGTATATGTAATGGGTGTTAACGAATATGAAAGTGAGAGTTTAGTATGGGGACATAATTGGTATTAACAGAATTGTTGGGGGTAATTTGATAATTTGCATTAATTGTGTTATAGGTGCATAAATATAAATTAATCATGGACTAAATGGCTAAATGAATAAAGATGGCATGCAATTACATGTAATAAAAAAATGGTGTGACCAAACTGTAATTAATGAAAATTGAAAAGTAGGAGTCAATAGGGGTTAGTCACTTGTCACTCTACACACCATAAGATTTACTTATAAATATGAAGAGGAAGAGATGAAGCCAAACCTAACACTCAAAATTGAGCTCTTCTCTACATCAAAATTCATACTAAATTTGATTTCTTCTGTTTCTTATGTTTTGAAAGAAACATAAGAAATTGGTGTATTTGAAGTCTAAGGTAAGTTAATTTCATATATTGATATGAAAATTAACTCCTTCCTCACCTCCTATTCATCTAGGTTTTTTTTTATGTGTATGTAATTGTTGAATATGAGTTTTGAATGGGCATGTTATGTGTAGAGAAGGAGAAAATTAAAGGCAAAGGCAAATGGAAGCAAGTGGAGTGAAGAAAAATTTGATCACTCCTTCAAGAGGTATGGGAATTTTTTATATGTTTGCCTGAATTTATGATTATGATGTGAGGGGAATTGGTAAAATAAGTGTTACATAGGCAAACGGGATGTTTTTGGTTAAATTGCATATGTTTTTGCTTTGCTCTTGCATGATAATACCAAAGTTAGATGATTTGGGATGTGTACTTAGTTGAATGAATAGTTTCCATTGAATAGGGCTAAAACGTTCGTGAAGGAACTAAAGACATAAGCTTAAAACGTTCGTGAAGGAACCAAGTTTTGATTATGCCTCTAAGATTTTTCAATTATGGCTTGAAGTTAAGTTTTGGTTATTTTCCTTGTTTTAGAATAACCCATAGTGTTTTCAGTATAACTCCTGGAATACTTAACCAAATTGCATGAAATTCATGTCTTTATAAAATTAAGACATGTATTAGCAATTTCGATAAGACCACTAGGATAAAATGGCCATACAAAACACACATGGAAAATTGTTTTGAGAAAAGCTGGAAATTGGCTAAGCACAATTGCTAGTGTGAGGGCGCAGCCATGCATAAACATTTTGCCCAAAAAAAGGCCATTTTGAGGCAAAGTGAAAGGTTGCACATGAAAGGGGTACAACCATGCATCACTCCATTTTGTCCCAAACATGAATTTTCCTCACCCGAATGCTACTGAACTTCATTCGAACCTTTTTGGATGTCAATGAAACTTAACAAACCTATTTATAAAGGTAATATCATAATCACAATGTATGCAATTTGTATATACCTTAATAATTTCATTTATGTTTTTTGAAAAGGAATATGACCATAAAGCATGGTAAATAAAATTAGGCATGATAAACGTTTTCAATTATAATGCAAGCATAAGGGGATGAGTTTATATGTTATGAGTTTGTTACTCTATAATATGATTTTGAAATGTAATTATAATGCTCTTATGACTAGTTTTGACTAACCAAGTCTTAGTTCTGAGTAAATAGGCATGCCTAGAAAGGTCTGTAGCTACTTCTATTTTGAGACACTACTGTGTCTTCTGTTTTAGAGACTTATGTCTCTTTTGTTTTAGAGATTTACAACTCTTCTATTCTAGAGGCTATTGCCTCTTCTGTAGATATCAATCATAGGGATCTTCTGTTCTATTCCTGTTACCCAAGTCTGAAGAAATTAACACTAATATTGTTCTATTTTGATACAAAATTATATTTTGAATAATCTCTAAATGTCATATTCAAATATTGTTATTTGTATTAAGATATTTCATGAATTTTATTTTATAATGTATTTTCCATCACTTAAATGTCATAAATTATTTGCATGTGAATGTTGGGCGACTATTGTGAGTAGTCTCCATCTTGCATCATTATTCCTTACTAAATCATATGCTTAACACTGTAGTTTTTCCTCGTGTAGGTCATGATAACTAGGGTTAATGTTGGGACATCCACAATGGACAAAGAACGTCATGTAATATTTTGAAAGATTTTGTATCTAAACATTATATTGCAATCATAAATATTAAGAAGGATTTTTTTTAGTAAATGATTGTAAGTCTTCTGAAGATTTCAACATGTAAATTGCCTGTAATAACCATAACTTATTATGAGATTTTCAATGTATGGATATGATATGTGTAATTTGTGACTTGTATAAACCACTTTGAAATATGTATGGAAGTCTAATTGTGATGTATGTTTTTCTTATCTCTTGGTATTGTTGGATTATCTAGGTTTGTTTTGTGTGCATCTGCATATCCTCCTAGGGGGTATTAGGATGTCACGATACACATTGATTAAGTTTTTCTATAATACAACACTCTAACAAAACTTATGATTGCTTGGGTGGAAATCTAATTTAGTCATTAGTTTATGTATTTCTAATAATCTTAGTTGGCATAACTGATTGGAAATAAGTAAATGTGAAAATAAATTATTCAGAGAAAACTTCATAAGACCCTAATGTAGGAAAAAGAAAACACAATTTATAACTTATAATAGATCATGCTTCTTAAACAATAGAACAAGTTTTCATTATAGCATCTAGTTCAGTTGGTTTATGCCCTATAGAATCAATTGGTTGTAGTTTAGGGACATAATTATTTAAAGTTATTCTTTATCTTATAAATATTTATAAGTATTTGATAAAAACCATGGATAAATATACATTACAAATGAAATTATGATGAGATCAAAATTATGATATTCATAATGCATTTAAGTATTATCCCTAAAGTGTTCCTAGTCATTGTGTGATTGAGACTAGACGTTAATAAAGTATAAAAAAAACTAGCACACGTTATGTTTATTCCTTATAAAGGAAGTAGCCGATCTCGTTAACTAAAGTATGGAGATATTTGAACAAACATATGGGTGCTTATTAGAGAATAAGTTCACTGAACTGAATCCATATAAGAATTCCATTTGGAGTATTACTTAGATATCTATGGAAATTTTCATTATAAAAATTAAGTGATCCTTTAACTTGAGAAATTCAAAGTATCTCATATAGGGATTGCTATATTTTGATATTATTTATGACCTATTATAGTCAAAGGTAGCCAGTCGATAGTTATTGGATATATTATGAACTATATGGAGGTAAATAAGTGATCAATATAGGATTCGTTACCCTAAAATAAGTAAGGAGAATATATTATTGTTCTTGATTAGTATTGACTCAGGAAATTCCTGACTAAGCTAAAATGATACTTTAAAAATAGTTTTCAAATGTCATTAATTAAATCAATTACTAATGGTGGAAAAATAACTTGATTAGACTTAAATAGAGTAGACATCATTTACGTGCTCTATGTCTAATCAGAATATTGTATGATGAAAGAATTCAAGAATATTTAGATATAATTTTTATTCAGTTAGAATTAATTGCAATTCTAATTAAAGTTTAAGTGTGAACAAAGTCATATAAATATATAGAGGTTATGCATCTTTCATTATTTCTCCTCTTAAAGAACAAACGAATAGGCTTTAGAGATACTTACTAAGAGATTTAGGAGGAGGATGTTCCCTTTAACAGTTGAAGAGGCATCATTAAGGTCCATCATGAATTGAATGAGCTTTCGATGCTGAAGCATCTCAGAAAAAACAATGAACAAAGCATAATTAGTGCCTTAATCACATATTGGAGAAGTCAAATTGGAATGCTTGTCCCATAACTATTTAATTTTGGTGAAGTATGTAGTGACAGAAAGGTTACTTTGGCTTATCCGAGCTAGATCACGTTTCATTTGGTAGATCTAAGGTACATTGGCTTTACCGAACTTCTACTGAAGCTCAGTCTAGATTTTAGCAGCTGAATTATAATAAATGATGCTTTCAACTATTTTTTTGGTCACACAAACAAACATATAATTTTCAATGCTCTAATACCATAATAGAAAACTTTGAAAAATGAACCAGAGCTCTAATGGAGTTCCAATTGCAAGGGAGAAAAATAACTGTCTATGAAAGATAGAAGAAAAAAAATAATAGTACTGAAGTGAAAATCCTCTCATTTGTTAATTACAAACAATAAGGAAAGAATATATATATACACAAAAATAAAAGAGAAAATACTAGAAGAAAATAGTGTTAGTTTTGTGTAAGGGACTTTGTCCCATATTGAAGGGAGGGGTGGTTCAACAACTATAAATAAACCCTCTCCCCCTTCCATTTAATCATCATCCAAAGTAAAAACAAAACATTAACTTTTGGTTCTCCTCAGTTGAGAAATACTAAGAGTAGTAAGTTTTTCTGAGTAATTTTAAGGTGTATTAGGGTAAGGGTTTAAGAGAGTATGTAAACACTAGTGAGTTGAGTGTTGAGTGTAAACACTTGTAAGTATTATTTTCTGCCTAATAAAAAGGGTGTACAGTGGCCCCGGAAACTTATGCACAATTTGGCCGAACTCCGTTATCAAATTTTGTATTTGAGTGTGTTTGTTCCACTAACATTTTAGTTGTGTGGAAATAGTTTAATTTCCTAACAATTAGTATAAGAGCCTTAGAGAAGTGAGTATGCTCTGTAGTCGCCACAGTAGTGGATTTTCTACATCAGAAAACTTTCCTTGGGTGTGTTGAAGCTTGGAGTTACTATGCTCTACAGTTGCCACAGGAGTGGATCCTCTGCATAAGAAAACTTCCCTCAGGTATTTTTTGGCTACTGAGTGGTGTTATCAAGGATGTTCTATCTAAGGAGATTGGGTAGTAAGTGGGAGCTATTATGACCCCTCCAAATTTTCGTAGGAACTTTAGCTAAAGTTCTATCTAAGGAAAATTGGAACTTAAATGGGACCTATTGTATCTTCCCACCTAACCTTTCTTGGGAATCGACTTTTGATAACTGTGAACCACAATTCAATAGTCAGAGGAAACTAGAAGCCAGTGGAAGTGATGGCACCAGATGACATGTTCAACAAAATCGATAAGTTTGATGACACAGATTTCAAATATTAGAAGATGCATATACAGGATTATCTGTATTAGAATAACCAGTTTCTACCGCTCTTTGGAAAGAAGCCAAAAAACATGTCAGGTGAAGACTGGGTTATTCTTGACAGGCAGGACCTTGGAGCAATTCGAATGACCTTATCCGGGAATATAGCCTTTAACATAGTAAAGGCAAAAACCACAAAAGACCTTATGGAGGAACTGACGGAGTATTATGACAAACCATCGGCAATAAACAAAGTACATTTGATGCGGCGTTTGTTCAACTTGAAGATGGCGGAAGGCACCTCTATAGATCATCATATTAATGAACTCAACAAAGTCTTGAACCAATTGAGTACAGTGAATATTGATCTTGATGATGAAATACAGGACTTAATACTTTTGTCATCCCTCCTAGAGAGTTGGAGTGCCACAGTTACATCAGTGAGTAACTGAATGGGAACCAATAAGTTGAAGTTCAAGGATGTTAGTGGCCTGATTATTAATGAAGAAACTCAAAGAAAAGAAGTAGGTGAAGTCTCATCCTCCTCCGCCCTTGCCACAGAATCAAAAGGAAGAAGCAGAGGACGTGGAAAATCTAGATACCATGATAGATCAAAGGACGGGAGGTCCAAGATATGGAATACCACTACTTCCCAAAACTTGAAAAATATCGAGTGTTGGAATTGTAGAAAGATTGGGCATTATAAAAATCACTGTAAGAATGGTTCAAAGAAGCAGGAGTCGAACAACCAGGAGGCAAATATAGCTTCCACCTCAGGTGGAGATGATGCCTTGATAAATGCTTTAGAAAACAAGCAAAAGGCATGGATATTAGACTCTGGAGCATCATTCCATGCAACTTCGGAGAAAGGTATTCTCGAGAAGTATATGCCCGAAAATTTCAGCAATGTGTATCTTAGTAATGATCAACCTTGCGAGATTGTCGGTAAAGGTGTAGTGAAGCTCAAGCTAAATGGAGCCATCTGGGAGTTGAAAGATGTCAGACATATCCCTGATCTAAGAAAGAACTTAATCTCAGTAGGACAATTAGCAAATGAAGGCTACATCACAACCTTCTGTAGCGATGAATGGAAGGTGTCAAAGGGAGCTATGAATGTAGCATAAGGAAAGAAGAATGGTTCTCTCTACCAAACAGTTGGAGCATGTTGTTCAATTGTAGTTGCACAAAGGAGTGGAGATTCCAATTTATGGCGCTAGAGACCTAGCCATATGAGCAAAAAAGGAATGAAGTTAATGCATTCTTATGGAAACTATCAGGTCTACAGTCAGTAGAACTTGATATGTGTGAAGACTGCATTCTTGGAAAGCAGAAGAGAGTTAGCTTTCAAACAGATGGTAGAATGTCAAATAAGGAGAAACTTGAGCTTGTACATTCTGATGTTTGGGAGCCAACAACTACTCCATCCATTGGTGAAAAGCACTACGTTGTGACAATCATTGATGATCACTCCCGTAAGGTATGGGTTTACTTTTTGAGACACAAGTCAGAAGTATTTGTTGCTTTCAAGACATGGAAGGCTATGGTTGAAAATGAGACGGGTCTCAAGATAAAAAAAGCTCAAAACTGACCATGGTGGAGAATATGAGGACACTAGATTCAAAAAGTTTTTTTACGAGCATGAAATTAGAATGGAGAGAACCGTGCTAAGAACGCCACAACATAATGGTGTAGCAGAATGTATGAATCGAACCTTAACTGAAAGAGCCAGAAGTATGCAGATGTAATCAGGTTTACCAAAGCAGTTCTGAGCATAAGCAATCAACACAGCAGCTTATCTCATCAACCGAGGTCCATCAGTTCCATTGGAGTACAAGATACCAGAGGAGGTTTGGAGTGGAAAAGATGTAAAGCTTTCACACCTTAAGGTATTTAGTTGTACAACATATGTGCATATCAGTAATCAAGGCAGAAATAAACTTGATCCAAAATCTAAGAAATGCACATTTATTGGTTATGGTGAGGATAAGTTTAGGTATCGCATTTGGGATGACGAAAACAAGAAGATCATTCGGAGTAGAGATGTGGTCTTTAATGAAAAGCTGATGTATAAAGACCATCATGCATCGGAGAAAGTCCCTCAGAGAGACCCTGTATTTGTTAATATCAGCAATATCCCAAATTTTCCGGTGAGGCAAATGGAAGTAAATCCTCAATCAGAAGAAACTGTTGAAGAAGAAGCTCAGCTTGAATCACCACAGCCCACCTCTCCTGTTACTGAGTTAAGAAGGTCTTCTCGGCCTCATGTGCCAAATAGGAGATGCTCGAATTATCTATTGTTAACTTATGAAGGTGAGCCTGATCCTTATAAAGAAGCATGTTAAACAGAAGATGCCAGCAAGTGGGAGCTTGCAATGAAAGATAAGATGAGATCTTTAATCTCCAATTAGACTTGGGAACTAACAAAGTTTCCCAAAGGAAAGAAGGCTCTCCACAATAAATGGGTATATCAGGTCAAAGAGGAGTTTGATGGATCCAAACTATACAAAGCTCAATTAGTAGTCAAAGGGTTCCAGCAGAAGGAAGGAATAGACTATACCGACATTTTATCCCCTATGGTGAAGCTTAATACCATCAGAACAATGTTAAGTATTGTCGCAAGTCAAGATCTCCATCTTGAGTAGCTTAATGTAAAAACAACAGCTCTTCATGGAGACTTGGATGAGGAGATATTTATACACCAGCTAGAGGGTTTTCTGGAGAAAGGAAAAGAGCATTTAGTGTGTAAGTTGAAGAAAAGCTTATATGGTCTGTAACAAGCCCCAAGGCAGTGGTACATAAAGTTTGATAACTTTATGCATAGGGAAGACTTCCAGAAGTGTAATGCCGACTATTGTTGTTATATTAAGAGATATCGGTCCAATTATATCATTTTGCTACTTTATGTCAATAACATGTTAGTAGTAGGTTCCAATATGGATGATATCAAAAACTTGAAGTAACAATTGTCAAAAGAATTTGACATGAAAGATCTAGATCCAGCTAAGAAGATTCTTGGGATGCAGATCACCAGAAATAGACAGAGAGAGGAATTACAATTATCTCAAGCAAAATACATTAATCGTGTCTTGCAACGATTTAACATGGCGAATGCTAAACTAGTTAGCATACCCTTTGCTAGTCATTTTCGCCTATCCAAAAATCAGTCACCTTAGACAGATGAAGAGCGAGACTTAATAGCAAAGATTCCTTATGCCTCTGCTATTGGGAGCTTGATGTATGCCATGGTATGCACAAGGTAAGAGATAGGTCACGTGGTGGGAGTAGTTAGCAGATTTATGGAAAATCCAAGAAAAGTCCACTAGGAAGCAGTAAAGTGGATTTTAAGATATTTTCGAGGCACTACGAAGAAATGTCTATACTTTGGCAAAGAAGAAATAAAAATACAAGATTATGTTGACTCAGATTATGCAGATGAAGTTGATAGAAAAAGGAGCATCATCGGTTACATTTTCATTGTAGGTACAACAGCTGTGAGTTGGATATCACAGATTCAAAAGATTGTTGCATTATCCACTACAGAAGCTGAGTATATAGCAATAACCGAAGCTAGCAAAGAGATGATTTGGCTTCCAAATTTGTTGTCAGAGTTGGGTTTCATGCAAGAGAAGAATGTGCTATATAGTGACAGTTAGAGTGCAATTCATCTGGCTAAGAATCCAGCATTTCACTCCAGAACTAAGCATATTGGTGTTCATTATCATTTCATCAGATCCTTGTTAGAAGATGAAGTGTTAATACTTGAGAAGATCCTTGGAAGCAAGAACTCTGCAGACATGCTAACTAAGGTGGTGACAATCGAGAAACTAAAGTTGTGCGCAACTTCAGTTGGCCTGCAAGAGTAACAAAATCTAGACGAGCTACTGCACAGCCAGGTGTGAAGACAGATTGAAATCAGTCTTCAAGTGGGAGATTGTTAGTTTTGTGTAAGGGACTTTATCCCATATTGAAAGTAAGTGAGGGAGGGGGTGGCTCAACAACTATAAATAAACCTCCTCCCCCTTACATTTAAACATCATCCAAAGTAAAACACAAAATATTAACTATTGGTTCTCCTCAGTTGAGAAATACTAAGAGTATTAAGTTTTTGTGAGTAATTTTGAGGTGTAATGGGGTAAGGGTTTGAGAGAGTGTGTAAACACTAGTGAGTTAAGTGTTGAGTGTAAATATTTGTAAGTGTTATTTTTCTCCCTAATAAAAAGGGTGTACAGTAACCTCAAAGACGTAAGCACAATTTGGTCGAACTTCGTTATCAAATTTTGTGTTTGGGTATGTTTGTTTCACTGTTATTTTAGTTGTGTGAAAATAGTTTAATTTTCTAATAAATAGAATTTTCTAACTACCATAACAACCAATTAGTTAATCAACCTGGAATTGTCATTGCAGATCCAAACTTAGTTTAGTTTTCACGACAGTGCTACTCAGTTTCAACGAAGACAAAAGCCAAAATTGTAGTCATGGATACAATCAAATCTCATCATCATCACGCGCTCAGTTTCTACTCTATCGATTAAGCATTTCCTTAACATAACGCACAGCCATAAGTAAGTATTGGAATAAACAAGAAACCATACAAGTCCGCTAGCAAAGGGGATCGATGGAAGAAGGAAACTATAAATTAATAGACACCAAAGAAAGCAGAAGCACAATTGGAATAAATTCTGAAAGAACAATAGTGCTATTTGGATCTTTGATCCAAATCAGTTCTAAGAAGAAGATACAAAGGGGCTAGTTCTAAACTTGATTACTTTCACATCATTCCCGCAGTTTACACCACATCCACATTGAGGGCATTCCGCAAAATTGTCAACCGGAAAACCAGCACCAGCGATGCCGACTGAGAATTGAAGATCGTCACCACTTCTGGAAACCTCAATAATATCAACCCACATGAAAAACAACTTCACACTCACACCCTCCAAACTTGAAAGCTTTCCTTTTGAAATGTACCCTTTGATCGTTGACCCGTACCGCAACTGGTACGACCCGTCAAGAGAAAAGCTGCACGTGCCGTTCAAGAATGCAGAGAAGTTACCTGTCGAAGTGTCAAGAGCATACCCAACAACTCCCTTTGGAAGAAGTCCAACGGGAAAGTTGTAATCACCGAGAATCTCATAGGCTGTTGGTTTCTGGCCGAGAAGGTCTGTATCTTGCGATCCAAATGATAAAACAGACCGTGAAGCTATGAAAATGAGAACAATGAATGCCGATATGGACGTCCGGAATCTGAAAATATTGAATGAAGCCATATTTCTTTGTTTCTGTATCGTAGATTGTTGTTCTATGTTTCCGATTCGTTTCGAGTTTTATATGCGCGTACAGCTGCTTCGAAACAGGGAATAGATTGGTAGTTACGCTGCTTAGCTGGAAAGAAGCTCCATAATAGCCTTCAATTGCTAGCTGAACTGTTGGCTATTTATGGTGCCCACACTATTTTCCCAGGATCCCCGCTTGATATGTGATGTCAAGTACGTATTGTATTTATATATATTTTTACAGATAAAAGTTTTAACATTAATTAAATTTCTTAAAAAATTTACATGAACACAAAAAGTGTATATAAGATATTATATAGTAACTAAAGTTTCATTAGTAAAAAAGGGAAGATTCTATTTCGTTTATGCTCATGGAAAGATGGGTAAAAATAAAATGTAATGATGTAAACATCATATCAAACTTAGTATTCGTCCTAATTTTGATATGTCTAGTATCTATTATACCATTTCAGATAATTTTTAAAATTATAAAATAATCTTTTAATTCTATAAATTTATAAAATAGTTCTTTAATATATCACCTTTATCCTACTAATTATATTAGCATTATAAGAAACTTCAATTTTATCAATCATCATCTTAATAATTATATTACATGTTAGTCCCTAATGACACCTACAAGGGTAGTGAATTGGGTAAAAAATTTAACATTTTGTTCTGATCAATGTACTTAATTAACAATAATCAATGTAAATAATGATGAGAAAATTTCTCAATATAAATCAATTAAAAAATTGAACTATAATTTAAAGAAGATAGAGAAGAAATAATGTAAATCGATATACAATGGTTCGACGAACAACCAGTATGTTAGTTTATGCCCTTGCAGCCAATCAATTGGATGCAACTTAATATATGACATTATATTTTATTAATGAAAAGGCTTTATTTATCTTTGTGTATTAATCTAATTAATATTTTATGTTTTAATACTAAAGATAAGATTCTTGGAATAATTACCGTGTAATTAAAATTATGATGAGATCATAATTATGATATTCAATTTACACTTATGTATTATTCTTAAATGTTCTTAGTTTAGTTTCATCAAGACTAGATATTATTGAAACGATAAAACCATCACACATCTTATTTCTTTCTTATAAAGAAAGTAATTAATCTTATAAATTAAAGTATAGAGATACTTAAACTAATATGTGGATGATTATTAGAGAATAAGTCACTAAATTTACCCAATTATGAGAATTCTGAATGGAATATTACTTATGTGTCTGTGGACTATCTCATAATAATGGTTGTATAATTGATTCTTAGACTTAAGATTACCAAGGTATCTAGTATGAGAATTACTGTGCTTTGATGCTACTTATAAATCATCCTAGGATAATTTTGTCGGTAATAATTGGATACAGTATGAACCATATGTAAATAGTTGAGTAAGTCAGTATATGATTCGTCACTCTAAAGTAATTAGAGAGAATATTCTATTGTTCTTGATTAGTAATGATTTATGAAATTCTATGGCCAGAGTGAATTGATATTTGAAAAGAATTTTTCAAATTTCAATTATAAATCAATTACTAATTAGCAAGAACGACATGATTAGATGATAAGAGTAGACACTGTATCTACACTCTGTCCAATTAGAATATTGAGTGACGAAAGGATTAAATTATACATTATAGCTATGCATGAACATGTTAAGTCAATCACTTTGATATTCCTGATATTTGGGTAATCATAACATGTTGCTAGACATCAATCATGATTTATGATTATGAATTATTTAATTAGAGAATTGAAGATAAATTAAAAGGAGTTTTAATTTATCTAATTCTAATTATGAATTAAAATTATAATTTATAATCATTGCCAATTTAGTAGGAACCTAATGTGTCACACATCAAAGAGCAATTTGTCAAATAAAAATCAATTTAATTAAGTTGGACTTAATTATAAAGTTTGAGAAACTTTGGGAATCAAATATGAGATATTTGATTTTATTAATGTTAAATTAATTAGAATTAGAATTTGATTCTAATTACAATTAAAGAGAATTAATTTTAATAAAAGACTGTAATGATTTTTCTATTTAAAGGGGAAGAACTTTTCAGAAGGTAGCACCTTTTGTCTTCTTCCTCTCAAAAGTAGTTTGGGAATTGCTCTGTGGATATCATCAGAGGCTAGACAATTGGACAGCTAGTGATTGATCGATCAAAAAATGTTTTAAAGATTTTCATCGAAAAGGGAACAAGATATAATTTTTAAATCGTTTTGAATTTTATTCAAGTTTAATCAATTATCGGGATCTGCTTGGAATCCATAAAAAAATTTATTTTTCGCTGCGCCTGTGATTCAATTATGGTTGGATTCCAACAGTAGTATCAGAGCCTCCTTTAATTGTTAATCTTGATTTAGAGGCTTGATGATTATTGATTTGATTAAAGTTGCTTCAATTTTTTGTCTTACCCCAAGCTTCCAAATTGTTTTATGAAACTCTAATGTTATACTTGTTATGTGATGTTCTGGGTTTGTGCGATTCTGGTTTTTGCACTTTTCACCTCTATATTGATTTTTGGAAATTGTTTCTTCTCTATGTATATATGATGATATACTATGTGTTTTCTGAAAATTGTTTTCCGAAGCCATTTTTGTTTATGCATGATTATATCCTTTTCTGTTTCAAAAGTGAACAAGAATTGCATTTTTTATGTTTAATTTTTGTTGGGTTTCAAAAACCCATATATTATCTTGCGTTTAAGTCTGGAAATTGATTGCTAAAGCCCTTATTTTTTTTGGGTTTATGTGTGGTCTACTTCTGAATGCTTGTTTTCTAGGTTTTATGTCTCACGTATAAAAGAACATGATGGGTGATTATCACCCATCAGTATGTCGCGTTTGAGTCGCCTGCGACGCGAATGTTGCAAAGCATCATCAGTGATGTTTTGCATTTGGCTTCTATGTTTTCGGCCTATGTTGATTCCGAGTTCTTTTTGATTGCGTTTACCATCGTTGAGATTGTTGAATACATATGGGCGATTATTGCCCATCTATATTTAGTAAATTTTTTAAAATTGTTTTCAAAAGAGCATTGATTAGGAAAGATTTTGGAATTTAATTTAATTTTTCAAGAGTTGAATTACTAAATTAAATTTATTATCAAATCAATAATTAAAATCAAGCCAAAGTTTTAAATAATTTCTTTCATAATTGGATTATGTTTGCAATTATAAATATAATGAGATTATATTATTTTGATGAGACTAGAGAATTTTAAAAATTTAAATCCCTCAATAAAATATTAAGTACACATTATGAACGTGATAGTTGTCTTTCATTATTTGAGAACAAAACCATAATTCTGTTTATTGTTTGACTTGTTGAGTAAACTCAAGGTCACTTTAACCCGAATATGTTTTATCTTAAATTAATGGGTTCTACTTAACTAAAATTGTATGATTTGGATGAGTAAACTCATGATTATATAAATATAGAGGCAGGGTTATAAATAATATATTTGATATATTTTG
Organism: Erythroxylum reticulatum; assembly: GCA_025504915.1. Classification (NCBI taxonomy): domain Eukaryota; kingdom Viridiplantae; phylum Streptophyta; class Magnoliopsida; order Malpighiales; family Erythroxylaceae; genus Erythroxylum; species Erythroxylum reticulatum. The sequence goes on from JANSVA010000007.1 coordinate 7,302,429, forward strand.
GCAAAAGTTGTCACCTAATAGTACCAGGAGTCACATAAGATGTGATTAAAAAGTTGTTTTCTACCTAATTTAATTTTATTTGGTTTGTTGAGCAAACTCAAGATCAATTAATTTTAAATAAGATCCTAGCCTACTAAGAAATTATTGATAATTTTTCGATATAATAATGAGGGCTATTATTTTGTAGAAAAGAGTGGGAGTAATCAAATAATTTTAAAGTCCTTATTTTATTTGATTTTTAGATTTAAACTAATTTATGCTCCTTTTTATGTTTTTCCGGTTATTGAATTTGAAGATGAGTACAAACTTGACATTAAGGAGCATCTTGGATGCTAACAAGCTGATTGGACCCAACTTTTCAGACTGGCTGTAAAACCTACGAATAGTTCTTAGGCAAAAGAAGAAGTTGTACGTTCTTAATACTCCTGCTCCACCTAAACCTTGTTTAGATGCTACTGATGAAGAAAGGGAGAAATATCAGCGTTATATTGATGACGTTCAACAAGCTACACGTGTGATGTTAGCTTGCATGTATCCTGAACTTCAGAGGTAGCATGAGAACATGGATGCACCTACTATAATACTGCATCTTAAGGAGTTATTTGGTACACAAAGTAGGGTAGAGAGATATCAAATCTCCAAGGCACTTTTTCAAGGTAAGATGACAAAAGGATCTTCAAACAACGCTTCTGCGCTGAAGATGATTGGGTATATTAAAAAATTGACCCAATTAGGTTTTGTCATGGACTACGAGTTAAGCATTGATCTAGTATTGCAGTCTTTGAGTTCGAGCTTTTCACAGTTCTTCATGAACTTCTTCATGAATCAGAAAGACATGACACTTCCTGAACTGTTGAACATGCTTAAGACTGCAAAAGGGTACCTTAAGAAGGAACTCAGTTCTGTACTTGTTGTTAGTTCTTCTAAAAGTAAGAAAAAGGGCTTTAAGAAGAATAATAACAAAAAACAGAAGGCTAAATCGACCACTGCACAAGTTAAGAGGTAACAATTAGCTATAGGAGCAAGCTATGATGATAATTATTTATTCGTT
>JANSVA010000007.1:7320138-7359110 GCA_025504915.1 Erythroxylum reticulatum
TTTTTCATTCAATACAAGATTCACATGTGGGTAATGGATCATTATCTAAGCCCGCAAGGATCCAATCCTTTCACTAACCTCTCAAGTCTTTTTTGATTGATATGACCCATTCTTAAGCGCCACAGATATTTTGAATTAATACTAGAATCATTGGATTGTCTTGGTTTTATTAAATCTGTAGTGTTTAGTGAGCCTGTCATAGGTTCTATAAAGAACAATCCCTATTTAATTATTGCATTACAAATAAAATCCTTTTTCTCTTATATTGAAACAACATTTTCAAAATATAAGGAACAACTAGATTTTGTTAGACAAAAAATAGAAATCATGTTCCTTACAATCATTGGGATGTAACATACATCCTCCAAATATAACTTATGACCACTAAGAAAGTCTAAGATAATTAATCTTGCTACTTCTGTTGAAATATAGGATGCATATGCTATTTTGACTTGAAACTAACCTTTATATAGTCTTTTTCTTTGCTAGAACCCCTGTAAAGAATTGTAAACATGGTTAGTGACTCCTGAATCTAATATCCAAGAATTATATAAATCTGTACATTTCTAGCTCCTAACAAACTTAGGAAACCCATACCTTGTTTGATTTTGAGGGACTCAAGGTAGACCGCACAGTTTCTTTTCTAGTGACCCTTCTCACCACAGTGTAAAAACTTTCCCTTGGTGTCATCTCTGGCCTTCTTTTTCATTGGTTAAGCCTTGACCCCCTTTTTGAGCCTTCTTTTTCATTAGACCCTTCCTCTTTTGCTTGCCCTTATCCTTGGGCTTACAAGAAGATGTTATATTAGCTTATGGCCTATGAGCCTTGATATTTAATATCTCCTCCATAATCTAGAGGGTATCCATCAACTCATTCAAGGTGTAATCCTTACTGCTAAGCTAATAGTCCAACTTAAACTGCTGAAAAGATGAGTTTAACCTATTGATGATCATAATCATCTGCGTGTTCGCATCCATATCTACCCCAAGCATCTCAGCCTCAATAATAGGAGAGATTACATTAAGCATGTAATCCCGCACCAGTTCATCAGATTTTTGTCTAAGATTATGAAAGGTTTGGATAGCTTTCACTCTTGTAGACCTAATACTCACACCAAACATCTCATGTAGGTGATGGACTATTGCTCTAGCAGTTTTCATGTATGCAATTTGCTTTTGCAACATTCTGCTGACGAAAGCTAAAATATAACCCTTAGTAGTCTTATCAGCATTCTGCCATTGCTCATAATGTTGGACTTGCTCAGAAGTTGAATTGTCACCCAAAGGTGCTGGTTCATTATCTGTTAATACCCATGAAATTCGTTCATATTGAAGAACAATGTCAAGGTTATATCTCCATTCATTAAAATTCTCTCCATTTTCCAATTTGTTATTAGTCAAGAGCAAATTGAGTGGATTTATATTGTGGTTGATTTTGTCTAAAAATATAAATTATTAAAACATGAGCCTACTAGTCAACAATATTGGAACTTTGTATAAAATCATGATGCATGTATGCATGATGATAGATTTAACAAACCTTAAAAAATTAAATCATTATATGACAATTATTTTTCTTATCTATAATAGACTAAGTGACAGTGGTCCATCTTATACATTAAAAGAAAAACTGGGACCCTCCCACTAAAAAAACTACCAAGCATCTTCATGCCTAAACTTAGGAGAAGTGCTATGATTTGGTTCATACTTTTATCAATAGAGCTATGGTGGGCAGGTTATTGATAAATTATGTTGAGTGTGCAACCATTTGACTCATCCACTAAAGATACTTGCAAATCATGTCTCGGTAGAATGTCATATTTGCTACCAATAAGTAGACTTATCCTTTGGGAGACCTAAACCATGCAAGATCTAGGATTCATGTCCTCCAGTGGGAAGTAACACTTCACCATATGAAAATGGGCCATCACATGGAGACCGTGCACTCTTATATGAGCATCCTCTCCTACTAAATCTTTTTGGGCTTTAAGTTTTAATAAATACCATATTGTCTAGATGCAATTTATTATCCATCCTATATTGTTTCATTATATATCTCATACATAATGAATGCATGGTAAAGACTAGGGTTGGCAATTATTCTAAATGACATACTATCACATAATATCACATATTATTAGCATCCATTCATCTCATGAATAATAACACTGCTTTTGATTGTCCATCCTAGAATATAAAAATAATTACAAGGCTCTTTGGCCCATAATAAAAAATCTTAGACTTGGATCTTCCACTTCGAACTCTTCATTCGTATGACCTAGCCCATTCGATAAAAAGTGTGTAATGTAATTTTCATAAAACCGAAATTTGTCACTTTGAAAACAAAAATTCTAGCACTTGTTTTTCATCAAAACTGAAACTTTGGCAATATGAAAACAAAAAGTCTAGCACTTTTTTTTGTAAATCCAACACTAAAAAATTCCAGCACTTATGTTTCATAAAACTGAAAATTTATTAAAACAAAAATTCCAGTACTTTGATTTTCATAAAATTGAAATTTTGTTAAAACAAAATTCCAGCACTTTGGTTTTCACAAAACTGAAACTTTGCCAATACACCAAAGGATACACCAAAACTATTACCCTATTCTTCTCTTCGATCCATGGTTGCTTCATCTTCAATATTACAAAATTTTGTACAATAAAAAATAAAAAAACAGAAAAATAAAGCCAAGGAGGAAACATGACGATGATAAGCCACCCTCTATGTTACAAACCAAACGAAGAAAACTTACAAGGTAAAACTATATTCTATGGACAACCAAAAGAGCAAAACATACATGATATATATTTCTTTCACATAAAAATATACAGCATACAAAATTTAATTGCCAACCTATGCGTCATATATAGGAACCGAAATCATGCATAATAAAATTGCTCTGATACCAATTGTTGGATCGAAAACAAAAGCATGCAAGATTTAACTAAAATGGTAGATTTCAAAACTTTTTTCGAAATCAAAATGCAGTGAAATCAACATAAACAAATCAACATGTTTCAGCCATGCATGATATGGTAGAAGGAAAAAATTAACGTAAGAACAAGATGGCAGAAATATACCGACTACTTGCTACAGCTTTGACTCCTCGCTTTTGTATCCTCTCCTTGTCAACATATCCTCTCCTCATTATTGTATACTTTACCAATTCGACCTACCACTTGCTCTCTTTGGACAACTTAGTTACTAAGATCCTTTGGTGGGAAAGGAGAAGAAATCTTGAAGAGATTTTCCTTAGTTGAAATAAACTAAAAATGAGACCCTTCTCATTCAAGTTTTGGCTATGTATGCAAGAGAGGTGAGAGTGAGTAAAAAATGCAAGAACATCTTCTTCTTTTCTTGTCGCTTTTGAATATCATGAAAGAAAGAAATGTTGTGCATCTAATGCATCACTTCATTATTTAATCAATCATAAAGAAGCCAATAAATGAGACTTTTCTCATTTGTTTAAGATGGCTATGTGAAAAGACCAATAACCTAAATGAGAACCTCTTATTTTCAGTTATGAATGAAAGAAGGAAGAGAGAGTACATCAAATGCACCTCTTCCTTTATTTAATCAAACGAATGCTAAAAGGTTACATTACATGCCATCATTAAAAGATAACCATTAAACTATTTAATGATAAGATAATTACTCCATTTAATGATGATATAGCATGATAAAAACTATATTTAATTTAGCAATTCAATGCTAAATGTGCAGTTGCACATTTAGCTATAAAAAATCAAAATATGCCCACCCTTTTTTTTAAATAACTTTGTTTCAATTTATCCAATTTAATTAATCAAATCAAACTAAAGTCTAGCCCAATATTAAATGTTCATTTGGGCTTCTAATTAATAATTAATTAGTGCAAGACCAACATTCAACCATAGGCTTTAAAACCTCTATTTATGTTTCTTACTTTTCTTAATAACCTTCTGAGAAGCTAAGTGGGGAATCTAATTGGACTTATATAATTCAAACTCCAATAAGCCCGGAATTAATTTAATCTCATTAGAATTAATTCTAGCTTATTAACCAAATGTTATTCCACTAAAGATAGTTAGTTGAACTCTTAAAATTACTAACTATTATGAGAACACATATTTCAAATAACTTGTTCAATTACAAACTTTATTATGAGCCATCTTATAGCCATCTATACACTAAAGGATAAAATTACCGTTTTACCCTTATGTTGGTTTTTCTTTTAGATCTCCCGTTTTACTCTAAATGGTGATTAACGTACAAGATCTCATCTTAGTGTTGAGACTTAATAGATAGCTAGTCCATCAAACTACTGGCGCCAGTGTAATCACGAATCTCCATAAAACATTTAGATGTGATGATATCATTATAAACTCTTTATTTGAGTTAATGCTCCCTGATACATGTTTCAATTAATAATTCTAACATGCAGATAATGGATTGATACTCTCTAAAAATCCATTCCGATCATATCAAGAATTATAAAGAAATACATACAAGTTCACCACTCATCATGATTGGGGGTCATAATGAAAGAATGCTAAAGTGTATGTTTTAAGATTAAAGTAACGACCTACTTTATTCTTTAAAAACATACTTGATTCTAGATTCATTTAATAGTGTCATTATCGATCGTCAACTATTATCATGATATGAAACTCATCATTCCCTTGAAGTAAACCCTTTTACTTACATAGAGATAAATTGCAACACTCCAGTCTAAACTATAATTAAGCGACCAACTTGATTTTTCAATTGTGAATAAACTAATTTAGATTATAATAATATACATGTTTCCCATATATATCTCTATATATATGTATATTACTTACAAAACAATCTTGGTACCTTATGATTAGATATATAATACTATACAAATAAAACCAAACTCTTTTGTTTTATTAATAATAAATATTTTCATTACAAAAGTAACTGGAAGAAGATTAAGTTATAAGTAAATACACTTGCTTTCTAGGGAACTATGTTTATATAACTCCAACACGTGCATCCTAAATAGAAAAATGCAAACTTAAATGCAAGGACTACCTCCCTATACTTGAACAAAGGAATGTCAATGTGCAAAAGAGAACAACCTAAACCAACAAACAACACCATAAAAGGAAACAAAACAAAACATAAAAAGAATAATAGAAGAGATTAAGGGTATGATGGACTTATAGTGGTGGTGTCGATAAAAGTGGCACGTTTTTTCCTCTCATCCTTTGGTCCTCCAGCAAGCTATGGTTCACCATTAATCTTCAAGTGACCTCAAAACATATCATTGGGGACTTAAACAACAAGAGAATGAAGTGCGAACTAGTTAAACTAAACTAGATGTTATTAAATCAAAACAACACCACAATAACATAAAGACAAAAACATGAAAGATAAACATGCTAAGTTAAGGTCATTAGCTTGACCATTCTATATGAAGTCATAAAAGAGTGAGTGAAAGGCAAGAAAGTATTTCTCTTCCTTGTAAGAATGTCCCTCCAAAGTAAAGCTTGCATCTGTGTTCATTACTTAGGACAGCTCTAGGCACCCCAAATCGAGTAAAGATCTTCTTGATAAATCATTGAACCACCTTTCCATCATTTGTTGGAGTAACTATTGCTTCGACCCATCTAGACACATAATCAACTCTAACCAATATATAAAAGTCACTTAGGGAAGATGGGAATGGTCCTATGAAATCCAAGCCCCACACATCAAATATCTCCACCTCTGTGATGTTTGAAAGTGGCATCTCATCTCTCTTTAAAATATTGCCCACTCTTTGGCACCTATCACAACGTAATACAAAATCTCAGGCATCCTTAAACAAATTTGGCCAATAGAATCCACACTTCAAAATGTGAGCAACCGTCTTGTTTGCTCTATAGTGTCCTATATAAATTTAATTATGACACTGAGTCAAAACTTCAAGCATTTCATCTTTAGGGACACACCTACAAATCAAACTGTCAGCACATATTTTATATAACACAAATTTATCCCAAATATAGAGAGAACATTGAAATAAGAAATGCTTCCTTTATTGATGCAAAAGATTAGGGGGAAGAATACCACCTAAGAGATAATTGGTAATATCTGCAAACCAAAGAAGAAAATGATTTTCTACCATCATTAAAGCCTCGTTAAGAAAATGCTCTTCAATTTCCTCTTCTTCTTCATTTTGTTTCCCTTCAAGCCTTGATAGGAGGTCTGCCACAACAATTTTTTGCTCCTTTCTTATGCTTAATCTCAATGTTGAATTCTTAAAGTAGAAGCACCCACCGGATGAGCCTAGCCTTAACATCCTTCTTTGCAAAGAGATGACATAATGCTGCATTGATCTGTAGAAACAATTACTTGTGAGCCCAAAATATAATTTTCACATGTAAATACCACTGTAAGCAACTCCTTCTCAGTGGTGGTGTAGTTCAGTTGTGTTCTTGTCAAGGTCTTGCTAGCATAGTAAATTGCATATAACTTCTACTGCTTCCCTTATTCAAGTACACAACCAATGGCATGGTTACTTGCATCACATATAATCTCGGAAGGAAGTGACCATTCTGGTGTCGTTAAAATAGGTGTTGTTGTAAGTGCCGTCTTTGAATTGTTAAAGTCTCTAAACAATTATCATTAAACACAAAAGGCATATCTGTAACTAACAAGTTAGTTAATGGTCCAATAATAAGAGAAAAATACTTGATGAGCTGTCTGTAGAACCCTACATGACCAAAGACTGCTCAGATGCCCTTAATGTTAGTAGGAGGTGGAAGCTTTTCAATCACTTCAATCTTGGCTCGATCTGCCTCAATCCCCTTGCATAAGATCATACGACCTAAGATTATTCCCTCTTGGACGATGAAATGACACTTCTCCCAATTCAAGACTAAATAAGACTCCTCACATCTTTGCAATACTCTATCTAAATTAAACTAATAATGATTAAAAGAGTCTTCAAAAGCAAAGAATTCATCCATAAAGTACCTCCGTAAGTCCTTATTCATATTTGCAAAGATGGCCATTATGAACCTTTGGAATGTGGTTAGTGCATTGCATAGACCAAAAGTCATCCTCCTGTAAGTAAAAGTCCCATAAGGACAAGTGAAAGTGGTTTTTTTTCTTGCTCTTGTAGGTATATGAACATCTGATTGCATCCTGAATATCCATCAAGAAAGTAATAAAAAACATGGCCAGCCACCCTCTTAATCATTTGGTCCACAAAAGGTAATGGTAAATGGTCTTTCTTAGTGGTTAAATTAACCTTCCAATAGTCATTGCATACTCTCGAACTTGTGATGATCCTAGTGGAAATATGTTCACCTTTTTCATTCTCCATCGCCATCATACATCCCTTTTTAGGCATACATTGCACCGGACTCACCCACTCGCTATTTGAAATTGGGTATATAATACCTGCATCTAAAAGGTTCACCACTTCCTTCTTCACAACCTCTTATATATTTAGATTTAACCTTTTTAGCCTCTCCCTTACTGTCTTGTATCCTTCCTCAAGGTTAATCTGATGCATCACCACATTGGGGCTAATCCTCCTAATATCATAAATTTTCCACCCTATGGCTCTCATATTTTCTTAATGGTCTCTACTACTTTCTCTTCTTGCTCAACATCCAATTAGTTGGAAATGAAGATGGGTAAGGTGTGGTCCTTTCCTAAAAATATGTGTCTAAGGTAAGAAGGTAAGGGTTTTAGTTCTAAAGTGGGAGGATTTACAATGGAAGGTAGTGTGCGTGCATCCTCTCTTTCTAACTTCTCTTGCTCACCCTCCCTACATAATTCCTTTTCACTCACGTTCTCATCCCTATACACTTTAACAACTTTCTCAACTTCCTGTTTAATTTCCTTTTCAACTCCCTTCACACAATCATTCACAACATCAATCTTTATACAAGCACTTCTATCCACTGGTTTCTTCAAAGATTTAGTCATATTGAATTCAACCCGCTTATCACCAATTCTCAAAACTAGTTTTCCTTTATCCACGTCAACTAATGTATTACCGGTACTCATAAAGGGCCTACCCAAAATCAATGGACAATTCCTATCTTCTTCAAAATCTAACGTAACAAAATCAACAAGAATTATAAATTTATCCATTTTTACTAAAACGTCTTTTACTAGCCCAAATGGCCTTTTGTTGGATTGATTCGTAAGTTGGATAAGCATGGAAGTTGGCTTAACATCTCTTAGCCCTAACTTTCTTAAAGAAGACAAAGGCATTAAGTTAATACTTACACCTAAATCATATAAGCATTTAGAAATTTCCAAATTACTAACAACACATGGTATAGTAAAACTACCTAGACTTTGTAGTTTTGAAGGCATTGTGCTTGTGATGATCAAACTATAATTATCCATCAAGTTCACCATCTAATTGTCGTCCCAAGTGCGTTTATGTGTCAATATGTCCTTGAGAAACTTCGCATACTTAGGCATACACTCCAATTCCTCCATTAAAGATAAATTAATTTAAAGTTTCTTCAACTTCTCAAAAAATTTGGATAATTAAGTGTTGACTTGACCTTTTCTCACCCTCTGTAGATATGAAATCTTAGGCTTATAGGGTGGTGGTGGTTTATATGTCTTCTCTTCTTCTTTTTCTTCCACATTTTCCTTTTGCTGGCTATCTTCTTGAACACCTGTCTCCTCCAATTTCTTGCCACTCCTGAGTGTAATCGCTTTAAGTTATTCCATTAGATTGGCCTCATTGTTACTCGGTAAGCTTCCTACATTCCTAGAAGACAAAACATTAGCAAGTTGACCTACTTATACCTCTAGGTTATGGATGGAGGAAGCGTGGTTCTTAATAATCTGGTCAAACTTTGCCTCTATCCTCGTCTGACACTCTTCTTGTCTTCTTTGACCTTCCTCTTGACTTGAGAACTTTAAGCCCAATACATCCATTAACTTGCCCATTTTGTTCTCCAAAGACCTGATAAGTTTATTTTTAGGTTATGTTTCTAATGTGTTTTCATGTGTTTTAAGTGCTTCTTTGTGTGTTTTAGTTCTAGTTTATTTGATCTTTAGTATCTTTTTCAAATTTTCTTGATCTATAAAGTGTTTAGTTGTTTCTTACATTGTATAAGAGGGTAGTTTTAGAGCCTATTTGTAGGATAGATTGATGCACCTTGTTGACAAATTGTGTAGGTATTAGATTTGTAGCTATAGATATGGTACAGGTGATTTAATGAAACCATTGGGTAGACTTAGAGAATTCAGATGACAATGAAATTTGGTGGAGCGGAAGGACAATGTGTGAGTAGCTTGTAGTTCAAATTTCAAGTCAATCGGAGGTCCAGAGAAGAAGTTATGGGAAAAAGAATGAAGATTGTAGAAAGCTATCAAACAGCACAAGCATGATCGTACAACCACCAAATGACCACATCTCTGTCACGATTATGCTTGTGCACGATCATGCAACTACTAGATGATCAGCTCTTTGTCACCCTCATGTTTGAGCACAAGGGTGACAGGTAGAACTCACCAAGATCATGTTAAACATGAGTAGAACTCGCCAAGATCACGTTAAATACGAGATTTTAAGTGATTTGACCTCCCTTTGACATATATAAAGGCTCTAAACCTTAAAAGCCTCCCTTCATCAGAAGACATACTGGAAATAGAAAAAGTGAGACTTTTTGAGGCTAGTTAAAGAAGGAAAACACAGATTCTACCTTGGGAAAAGTGGTGACAAAATTAAGATTAAGAATTTTTCCAACTTTTTTTTAGTAGAGAGGAGTTCTTGACTTTACCCATCTTTTATTCTTTTCTCTTTATTACTTTTAGTGTGAAAAACATGGATTTTGTTGGATTGTTCATGATTATGAGTAGCTAAACACCTTGTAGGAGTTGTTCTTAAACTACTTGTGGAACTCTTGTTGTTTTGGATGAAATGAAAGATGTTTTGTGATATTTATTGTGCTTATACCATACAATAGACCAAAAGGGTTAGTGTAGGTATTTGAGTTGGGTAGTGTAACGAGAGTTAGCTCTCAATGGACCTAATTAGTATTTAGGTTTTCCAAATAGTTGAAGAGAGATCTTAGCTGTTTGCTTATAATCACCTATAGGAGTGTTTAAAATCTTGTTGAAGGATTAGGAGAAGTTGGTAAGTCTAGAGATATCATAACTATTTCTAATCCATTCAATTAGGGTCAACTAGGTGTAATTGAACATTAGAGAATCTTGTGTCAAGCATAATTGGATCAAGAACATAAGAGGAAAGCAAAATAGGGATAGATTAACTCCTAGTTTTAAACCGTGGTCATAAAATTACTACACTTTGCTTAATTGGTTGTTCATTGCTAGTTTAATTAATTTTCATTTAATTTTTGGTTTTTAATCTTTTGAAATCATTCTCTTAAACAAAACTTAACCTAAATTGAGTGGTGACTAACATTAATCTCTGTGGGATGATATATGTTTTTTTAACTATAAGTAATGACTCGTATACTTGTAGTTTTTAATGTAAAACTAATAGTTCGGTTTGCGAACTAACAAGTTTTTGGCATTGTTGCTAGGGATTGATTTGTTTAGCATCTTGTTTAGTTTAGGTGACTTTGATTTAAAAGTTTTTTATACTTTTCCTTATGTATTTGCAAGTGCATGAACACAAGGAGCACGAGAAGATCTACTGAGTTTAGTGAAGAAGAGTTATCCGACTTCATAAGACACGGAAGAGACCTAAATGCCAAGAGGCATTACAAAAGAATATGGTAGAAGAAGGAGAACTAGGAGGGGCCGAGAGAACACTGATGAATTTTATAAGGCCCATTTTTAGTCCACAAGGATTCAGAAGGCCTACGATTCAAGTAAAATATTTTGAAATCAAGCCTGCACTCCTCAACATACTCTAGAATGGTGTTTAATTCTATGGGTTATCAACTAAAGATCCCAATGCCCACCTAGCAAACTTCTTGGAGATATGTGATCCTTTTAGATTTTAAGGGATGTCTGATGATGCTGTGCGGTTAAGACTATTTCCATTCACTTTACAAGATCAAATCAAGGTATGGTATAACTCACTTAGTGCATATCAGATTACCACATGGGAGCAAGTAGCCCAAGCCTTCCTCGCCAAGTACTTTCCTTTGAGAAAGACTACTCTGATCATTAAGGAGATTACAATTTTTTAGCAAAATGATGGGGAGTCCTGAAATGAGGCTTGGGAGAGGTTCCAAGAATTACAACGAAGCTACCCACACCACAACCTTTCAAAGGAGTTCTTACTCTAAACATTCTATAATGGTGTGAATCAAACTACAAGAGAGACAATTGATGCAGTTGCTGGAGGGTCTTTAATGAGGAAAACCATTGAGGCGGCTCATGATCTTTTGGAGGAGTTAGCCAATAACAGTTGCATGTGGTTAAATGATAGGAGTAGGCAATTCACAAAGGAATAAAGAGGTATGATTCCAATTGATTTTGTTACAACCTTACAAGCCCAGATTACCGCTCTCAATTAGAAGTTGAATAATATGCAAGGAACTTCTTCATCCACAGTCAAAGTTATGCAAACTCAATGTGAATTACGTAGACAGGACAACCATTGCACAGTAAAGTGTTTTTTGTTAGGAGCCAATGGCACAAAACAGGTAAATTACTTGGGCCAACTGTAACAAATAGGTAATAATGCATACTTCAACATTTATAATCCAGGGTGAAAAAATCACCCAAATCGGAGTGCTAATAATGCAAGAGACCCAGTATGACCTCCAGGGCCTCACAGATTTCAACATGATCGATTTGGATCCTTGGAGAGCAAGATGGATAGGATGATGGATGTGATGAACTCGATCAACTTTAAATTGGCAACCCAAGAAGAGTATCAGAAACAAATGTTTGCAAGTCAGGATGTAATCTTGAAGAACCATGCTTTATCCATCCACAATTTAGAGGTTTAGGTAGGCCAACTTACTACTGCCTTATTGTCTAGAAATGCAGGTTGCCTACTAAGTAGCATTGAGGCAAATCCAAAGGAACAACTCAAGGTGATCACACTTAGGGGTGGTAAGCAACTGGAAGAACCAAGTTTGCAATAGGAGAGTCAAACAAAGGAGAAGGGTAAGGAGATAGAAGGGAAGAAAGAGGAAGAGCAAGAAGAAGAGAGGCCATATATTCCACCACCACTATACAAGCCTAAGCTTCCGTATCCACAAAGGGTGAGGCAATATCAGGTAGACACTCAATTCTCCAAGTTCATAGAGAAGCTAAAGAAGATTCAGATTAACTTGACATTGGTGAAAGCATTGGAGTGCACGTCCAAGTATGCAAAGTTTCTCAAGGACATACTCAAACAAAAATGCACTTAGAAGGACAATCAAACGATGAGCCTAATAGAAAATTGTATTTCAATCATTTCAAGCTCCTTGCCATCAAAACTACAAGATCTAGGGAGTTTATGATTCCATGTGTTGTTGGTGACTTTGAATTTGCTAAATGCTTAGGTGATTTAGGTGCCAATATTAATTTGATGCCTTTATCTATTTTCATGAAACCAGGCTTAGGAGAAGTCAAGCTAACATCTATACTCATTCAACTTCCAGATCAATCCATCAAGAGGCCATTCAGAGTTGTCTAAGATATATTAGTAAAAGTAGATAAATTTATCATTTCAGTGGATTTTGTTGTGTTGGATTTTGAAGAAGATAGGAATTGTCCTTTGATTTTGGGTAGACCCTCTATGAATACTAGTAGGGTATTAGTTGATGTAAATGAAGGGAAACTTGTTTTGAGAATTGGTGATGAACAGGTTGAATTTAATATTTCTAAAACTTTAAAGAAACTGATGGATGGTACTACATGTATGAAGATTGATATTGTAGATGATTGTGTGAAGGAAGTGGAAAAGGAGGTTGCAGAAGTTGTTAAAGTGAATATGGATGAAGGTGTGAATGAAGAAGAGTTATGTGAGGAAAGTGAGCAAGAGAAGTTAGAGAGATCGGATACCCCTACAACACTCTCCCTTTTTAAGCCACCCACTTTAGACCTAAAACCCTTACCTTCTCACTTGAGGTACACTTTCTTAGGTAAGAACCACACCCTACCCATCATTATATCCAAATCATTAGATTTTGAGTAAGAAAAAAAAGTAGTAGAGACTATTTGGAAGTGGATGAAAGCCATGGTGTGGCAAATTATTGATATTAGGGGGATGAGCCCCAATGTGGCGATGCATAGGATTAACCTTGAGGAAGGAAGCAAAATAGTGAGGGAGAGACAAAGAAGGTTGAATCAACATATGCAAGAGGTTGTGAAGAATGAAGTAGTGAAGCTCTTGGATGCAGGGATTATTTACCCCATTTCAGATAGTGAATGGGTGAGTCTTGTGTAGTGTGTGCCTAAGAAAGGAGGCATGACAATGACGAAAAATGAAAAAGGTGAACAGATTTCTACTAAGACCATCACAAGTTGGAGAATGTGTATTGATTATAGGAAGTTTGACTTGGACACTAAAAAAGACCACTTTCTTTTACCTTTTGTGGACCAAATGACTAAGAGGGTGGCTAGCCATACATTTTATTGTCTTATTGATGGATATTAAGGATATAATTAGGTGTTTATATACCTATAGGATCAAGAGAAGATCACTTTCACTTATCCTTATGGGACTTTCACTTATCAGAGGATACCTTTTAGGTTATGCAATGCACCTGCTACATTCCAAAGATGCATGATGGCAATTTTTGCATACATGAATGATAATTTCATCGAGGTATTTATGGACAACTTCTTTGTCTTTGGAGATTCTTTTGACAAATTGCTTCAAAGATGTGAGGAGTCTCATTTGGTTCTAAACTGGGCGAAGTACCATTTCATGGTCCAGGAGGGGATTGCATTGGGCCATAAGATCTTATGCAAAGGGATTGAAGTGGATCTAGCAAGGCCGAAGTGATTGAAAAGTTACCCCCTCCTACTAACATTAAGGGTATCTGATCTTTCCTTAGTCATGTAGGGTTCTACAGATAGTTCATCATGGATTTTTCCCTCATTGCTAAACCCTTAACCTATTTTTTAGTAAAAGATGTTCCTTTTGTGTTTACTAATGATTACTTAGATGCTTTTAACAAATTAAAGAAGGCACTCATAGCAACATCTATCTTGACAATGCTAGATTGTCATTTCCTTTCGAGATTATGAGTGATGCAAGTGACCCTGCAATAGGGTGTGTACTTAGATAGCAGAAGGAGAAGAAACTACATGCTATCTACTATACGAGCAAGACCATGACAGGAACATAACTGAACTACCCCACTACAGAAAAGGAGTTACTTGTAGTAGTATTTGCGTGTGAGAAATTTTGCTCTTATCTTTTAGGTTCACATGTTATTGTCTTTACAGATCATGTGACGTTGATCTCTTTACAAAGAAGGATTCCAAGGCTAGGCTTATCATATGGGTACTCTTACTCCAAGAGTTTAACCTTAAGATTAAAGACAAGAAAGTAGCACAAAACGTTGTAGTAGACTGCCTTTCAAGACTTGAAGGGGAATATAAAGAAGAAGAAGGGGAAATTGAGGAGTGTTTCCTTGATGAAGCCTTAATGATGGTAGAAAACCCCTTTTTTCCTTAGTTTGCAAATATTGTAAATTATCTCTCAAGTGGTATTCTTCTCTCTGATCTTTCTTATCAATAAAGGAAACATTTCTTATTCCAATGTTCTCATTACATTTGGGACGAACCTATACTGTATAAGATTTATGCTGACAGTATGATTCACAAATATGTCCCTAATGATGAGATACCTAAAATGTTAATGAAATGCCATAGTTCTATTTATGCAGGGCACAATGGAGCAAATAAGACAACTACTTAGGTCTTAGATTTCATGGGACCATTCCTATCCTCCCTAGGTAACGAGTATATCTTAGTTAGAGTGGATTATATTTATAGGTAGGTTGAAGCTCTGGCTACTCCAACAAATAATGGTAAGGTGGTTCAACGTTTAATCAAGAGGATATTCACCTGATTTAGGGTGCCAAGGGAGATTATAAGTTATGGGGGTAGTCATTTTTGTAATAAGCTGTATGAAGTTCTTTTGAGGAAGTATAATGTTCACCATAGAGTAGCTACCCTATATCATCCACAAACTAGTGGCCAAGTGGAGGTGGTGAATTGAGAGTTGAAGAAGATTTTAAAGATGTTAGTGATCCCCTCAAGAAAGGACTGGGCTTTGAAGTTGGATGACACACTTTGGGCATATAGGACAACTTTCAAGACACCTATAAGTACTGCTCCTTATATAAATGTATATGGTAAGGCTTGCCATTTACCCTCAGAGTTCGAGCATAGGGATTATTGGGAAACAAAGAAATTGAACAAGGATTGGAAATTTGTGGGCAAGAAGAGGTTGCTGCAAATTGATGAATTGGGGGAGTTGAGATTTGATGCCTATGAAAATTCCAAGTTGTACAAGGAGAAAGTTAAGACGTGGCATAATGCTCTCACATCAAGAAGGAGTTTAGGAGTGGAAATTTAGTTCTTCTATACAATTCAAGACTTCACTTATTTCCTAGAAAGCTCAAGTCAAGGTGGAGTGGACCTTTTAAGGTACTTTAAGTATTTGATTAATGAGCAGTAGAATTGGAGAACCCCAAGGGTGAAGCCTGTAAGGTCAATAGAAATCGTTACAAGCTTTACATTGGAGGAGCTCTCTCTTAAAAGGGAAGTGATTACTTACCTTTCCCTTACTCTTCCTGATTAAATTGAACTTTAGTCAAGCTCATGACCTTAAATAAAGCATGTTTTTGTTAGTTCTTAGGGTGTTTAAGTTGTTACTGCTTGGTTTTCAAGTTTTTCTTGCTTTAATCATGTATTTTCTTAAGTTTGAGTGCTGTTTTCCTGAGTTTGATTGTATTTTTTTATGTTGAAATTTGAATTTTGCAAGTTTGGAGTGACTTCGAACCAAGTTGGGATCCATTTGGAGTGAATTAGGACATGTTTGAGTGAAAACACCAGGAGTGTACGATTATCCACCAGCACGATCGTGACAGAACCATCCAGCCACCAGGAGTGTATGATTGTGTGTCAGCATGGTCATGATATAATCATCCAGTCACTAGGGGTGCATGATTGTGCAGGGTGAGTAGTAGATCTCACCCACCCCTTTTAAAACCCTAAAATACATCTTCTCTCTCTCTTACCTATCTTTAAGAGATTTTTCTCATTTTTTCAAGTTTTCACTAAATCTTGTAAGTTTGCTTAGATTTTTCATCAAAATCTTTACTTTTGTGTAGATTTGCGTTGTTTTTTTCCTTTCCCCTCCTTTCCTCCATTTTTGTAGGTTTCTCTTTATAGCGGTTGTGTGTGTTCCTTCTTGAAACTTATTATGTTTCTTTTGCGATTTTTACAGGTTTTCAAGCCATTATGCCTCTAAGAACCAAAAAAGTCATCCAAGCTTAGGTGGGAGGCTGAAATGCTGCATGCATTATAGCTGACTATGATGGCCCTTTTCCCATTTATTCCAAGAAGGAAGGTGACAAGTATGCTCTTCTCAAAATTAGAACCATTCATACACCATGATATTTGGATTTTGGTCAGTTATAAGAAATAGGGTTGGGGGATAAATTGTTGAAATTTTGTAGTAAAAGTGGTTGGGGACAATATGTGCATATGGATTACCCTATTTTTTATGAACTAACACTTGAGTTTTCACTTTCTTGAGGTTTGAATCTAGTAAACCTAGTAAATGTTAGCTTAGACTGCAAGGCCAGGATTGTATTTTGGATGAGAAGTTATTATGCTAACTCTTTGGTTTTTTTAAGCCACAGGTAGACGATCACCATCAATACTTCTCATCTACTATTTATTGTCCCGATTTTAATGCTCACAATGCATCGAATGCTCACATTCTCATTTATGAGCGCTTGCTTTTGCATAAATTCATATGTTATGCTATAATTTCCAAAACTCAAAGCAACAAATACTCCACTAGGGAGTTTTTTTATTTAGTGCTTAGATGACAAGATTAAGCCTAACATGTTCTCTTATTTTTCTTAATCTTTAATCTAATATGTGGAAAGGAAGGGGACATCCATAGGAATGGGGTATTTAGCCATTGCTTTGGCTCAGCATTTTAAGATTGATCTTACTGGACTAAACCCTATTTCCTATAAGTATTTTGATGCACGTACTTAAGACGTATGGAGATACTACTACACCATAATATGGAGCTCCAAGATCCTCGGACACGCACTACAGTTAAGCACAGGTTTTCAGGTGGAGCTTCAAGTTCCAGACTTTCTCTAAAATCATTTGAATCAAGTTAGGAATCAGTGGGGTTAATATCTTGGGAGAAAGTATACACACTCCTGGCTGACAGCAACAAAAAGACACAGTAGCAGCTTGACCAAATGAATGATCAAATGTAATTGATAGCTTGCTAACAACAGTACTTAAAAATAAAAATCCACAAGTCTTAGGAGATGTAAGGACTCCATGTGCCATCTCTAGCCTCATTGCCTCCAGCTTCTCCATAAGCTTTCTAATCTCCCTCTTTTGTTGTTTTTGTTTTTCTTATTTGTTTGTTTGTTTCTAGTTCTTTTGTGACTGTTGCATTATTAATTTTTTTTTCGGCCTTCGTAATTGTGTTCTTTGTTTGTAGTCATCTCATCAAAAATTAAGTACAATGTGTCCTTCAAATGTAAGGAGGTAGCTTGGTAGCTAATTATTTTATGTTTGTTTTTGCATTGCATTTTGGCAGGTCTTGTAGGTTGCATATTAAGTTGTTAGTTCTAATTTTATCATTTTCCTTACATTTCAATCTTTGAGATAGAAGTTGTTGCTTTTAGATTCTATCATAGTTGTCAGAATAGGATTGAGTCATATGCTTGAAGATTGAATTAGGCCATTTAGGCATAAGGTGAACCATGCGGATTGGCTTAAGTAGTTGGTTACATAGGCTTACTCATAAATTGATATTTGAGTGATTAGATGATGTGTAGAAACATGATGGATTTTCATTTGAGCCTAAGTGAGGAGTCGAGCCTATATGACTCTATTCCATAGCCATATCATTTCCTTAATTGTATGATATTCCCATAGGTTGTACCTCTAGAACTTTCCCTGAACCAATTTGAATCTCCTAGATGCTTGCTAAATAGAAATGATTAGGGCCCTCATTCTTTTAGCCCTTCACTTAAATGAACAACCTATGTCATTATCCCTTATAACCTCTTTTGATCCTTTGAGCTTTTTGTTTCTACAAAACACCTCATTTTAAACCTTAAACCCCATTAGCCTACCCTATCACAATTTTAATAGAGTGCTAAGTTTGCATTAGTTTGGGTTTCTTGACTACAATTTCTTTTTCTTTTTTCTGAGACGCTGTAGGTGGCTTTCTTTGTACCTCTACTTTAAGAGCACATTACATCTAGCTGCTAATGTTAGTTTTTGTTTCTTTATTATTATGAAAAAAAGAAGAAAACAAAAAGAAAAGGAAAAAGGAAAAAGGAGAAGAATAATATAAAATAGCAATAATAAGTGTAGAGTAGTTAGTTATATCCATTTGCATATCTCAAAAATCATTTTAAGTACCTTTGCATACTTAGTATTCTATAAGTGCTTGTGATGATCCCTTAAACCCTTTTGACATACCTTAAACCCTAGCCCTATTACACCCCTTAACAAATTCCTTTGATCTATTTGTGTATATAATCACTATGGAGAAGAATTGGTGTATTTGCAAGCCTATGGTAGTGTACTTTCATATGGGGAGTCTTGAGCGAAACATTAACCTTAAACACTTGAGTGAAATGAGTGATTTCCTCGAGAAAAATCCATTTTGAGTCTATGCTTACCTTTGATCGATAGTGTCATAACTTGAGTTTGTTTATGTATGCCAATG
Organism: Erythroxylum reticulatum; assembly: GCA_025504915.1. NCBI lineage: Eukaryota > Viridiplantae > Streptophyta > Magnoliopsida > Malpighiales > Erythroxylaceae > Erythroxylum > Erythroxylum reticulatum. The sequence continues at coordinate 7,338,985 of JANSVA010000007.1, forward strand.
AAAACTAGTCATAATGTGTGTAATAATTGGACATTCGAGTGGCCAAAGTTTGAAAGACTGCATGCTCTTAATCCTTGTGATGATGAATTGATAGAATGGAATGGTTGTGTTTGATTTTGCTTGAGGACAAGCAAAGGTTAAGTGTGGGAAAGTTGATAAGAGTATTTTTAGGTTATGTTTCTAGTGTGTTTTCATGTGTTTTAAGTGCTTCTTTGTTTGTTTTAGTTCTAGTTTATTTGATCTTTAGCATCTTTTTCATCTTTTCTTGATCTTTGTAGCGTTTAGTTCTTTCTTTACATTATTTAGTGTTTGAAGGTAGTTTTGGAGCCAATTTGTAGGATGGATTGATGCACCTTGTTCATGAATTGTGTAGGTATTAGATTTACAACTGTGGATATGGTGCAGGTGATTTAATGGCACCACTGGGTAGACTTGGAGAATTCAGATGATAATGAAATCTGGTGAAGAGGAAGTTCGTAGAAGAAGTTATAGCCAGAAAAATGAAGAGTGTAGAAAGCTGTTAAATAATAGTGCACGATTGTGCAACCACCAAATGACCATGTCTCTATCATGATCGTGCAACTACTAGATGATCAGCTCTCTGTCACCTTCGCGCTTGAGAATGAGGGTGACAGGCGAAACTTGCCAAGATCAAGTTAAATACAAATTTTTTAGTGGTTTGACCCTCCCTTTGACATATATAAAGGCTATAAACCCTAGGAGCCTCCATCCATCAAAAGACATACCAAAATAGAAAAAGCGAGATGTTTGAAGGCTAGCCAAAGAAGGAAAACACAAATTCTACCTTGGAAAAGTGGCGACAACACCATGATTCAAAATTTTTCTAGCTTTTTGGAGTAGAGGGAAGGAGTTCTTGACTTTATCTATCTTTTATTCTTTTCTCTTTATGACTTTTAGTGTGAAAAACATGGATTTTATTGGAATGTTTATAATTATGAATAGCTAAACACCTTGTAGGAGTTGTTCTTGAACTATTTATGGAACTTTTGTTGTTTTAGATATGTTTATTGCGCTTATACCATAAAATATACGGGTGAGCATGGGTACTTGAATTAGGTAGTGTAACGAGAGTTAGCTCCCAATAGACCTAATCAATATTCAGGGTTTTGTAAATAGTTGAAGAGAGATCTTATCTGTTTGCTTAAAATCACCTATAGGAGTGCTTAAAATCTTGTTGAAGGATTAGGAGAAGTTGGTAAGTCTAGAGATAGCATAACTATTTCTAATCCATTCAATTAAGGTTAGCTAATTACGCGTTGAGAGAGGGTAAGTGAACATTAGAAAATCTTGGGTCAAGTATAATTGGATTAAGAACACAAGAGGAAAGAAAAATAGGGATATAGTCACTCCTAGTATTAAACTGTGGCCATCAAATTACTACACTTTGCCTTAATTGGTTGTTTATTGCTAGTTTAATTAATTTTCATTTAATTTATATTTTTTAATCTTTTGAAATCAGTTTCTTAAACAAAGCTTAACGTAAATTGAGTGGTGTTCAACATCAATCTCTATGTGATGGAATCTTTTTTTAACTACAAGTAATGATTCATATTCTTGCAGTTTTTGATGTAAAACTAATAGTTTGGTTTACGAATGAGCAAGACCTAAGAGCTTGCTGAAATCCAAGAGGTCTTTGGCCGCTTACATTGTTAGTACTCTAAAAAAATCTGGGTGATTTTTCCACCCAAGATTGTAAGTATTAGAGTATAGATTGTTGTGACATCTTTGTGAATGACCCAAGTAATTGACTTGTATTTACTACTCGCTCCTAACAAGAAACATTCAGTTGTGCCATGATTGTCTTACCTATATAATTCATATTATAATTACATAGTTTCGATATGAGACTACAATCTGTGCTTGCAAAGCTATCACTGAGTCAAGTGGAATCATTCCTTTTTGCTTCTCGAACCTTATCTGGCCAATTGACCACATATAGCTATTACTTGCTAACTCTTCCAAAAGATTGGGAGTTGCATCACTGGCTTTCCTCGTCAAAGACCCTCTTGCAACTGCATCTATTATTCCTTTTATGCTCTTGAAACTCCTTTGTAATTCGTTGAATCTCTCCTAAGCTTTATACAACGACTCCCTATCACTTTGTTGAAAGTTGGTGATCTCTTTGATAATTCTTGTTGTCTTAGCTAAAGGAAAGTACTTAGCTAAGAAAGCTTGGGCTAGTTGCTCCCAAGTAGTGATTTACCTTGTAGTGAGTGACTTTTACCATGCCTTTGCCTGATCCCTCATGGTAAAAGAAAACAATCTTAATCTCATAGCATCATCAGACATCCCATTAAACTTGAAGGTATCTCAAATCTCAAAGAAATTGGCAAGATGGGCATTGGGATCTTCGTTAGATAGTCCATAAAAATGCATATTATTCTAAAGTATATTAAGGAGTGCCTATTTGATCTTAAAATTATTAACCTGAATCGCTAGCCTTACAACTCCTTGAGGACTAAAACCTGGCCTCATAAAGTCTATCAATGTCCTCTCAGCTCCTCCTTGCTCTCCTTCTTTTTCCATGCTCCTTCGTATTTGTTCTTTATGTATAGCTCTTTTTAGCTCTTTGTTTGTGCCTTGTAATATCTGAAAGCTATTCTTCACTAAGCTTGTTAGACCTTCTCATGCTCTTTATGTTCAAGAACTTGAAAAAATGCAAGGAAAAGTATCAAACACTCTTAAATCAAAGTCACCTAAACTAAACAAGATGCTAAACAAAACAATCCCCGGCAACGGCACCAAAAACTTGTTGATTACAAAACCAATTGCTAGTTTTATGCTAAAAATTACAAGAATACAGGTCATTACTTGTAGTAAAAAGTAGATATCATCCCACTGAGATTGTGCTTAGGCAATATTTAATTCAAGTCACGCTTTGTTTAAGACTCAAATTTGAATATTAAACTAAAATGTAAACTAAATAAAAATAAATTAGCAATAATCGAATAATATAATGATGGAAATCCATCAAGAGAATTAATAAAGTTATAAGAGAGGGGATTTTACTTATCATTAAAGCTATTTAATCCTTTTATATGTTTATGGGGTGTCAGTTTTAAATGATCTTAGGGTTGATTACTCTCTTGAGTTATAATCATTCCCTAAATTGTAAACCCTAATCGAATTATGGACTTGTAATCTCTTAAGTCACAAAGTACCCACAATTTTAGTTAGTTCTAAAGCTCTCCAATAAACAATCAGGTCTCCAATGGAATCTCTGTCCATGAAATTACTGACTACATTGATTAAGTGGTCAATTATATCACTTAACTCTTGTTAATCCAATCTAATTACTTTTATCTGGTTCACCTTCTCGGTTTATTACCAAAATACGGAAATACATCAATCAATCACAACATGAAACTCAAGCAAACACAAATAAACTAGATTAACATTAAAGATAAGCAAAATCCTGAAGGTAAACTTAGAATATCATTAACAACTTAAAATCCATAACTATACAACCCATATCGATCTTACACATTTAAATGAATAAAAAACTAAATAGGGATGAAATGAAACCCAGGTTGGATGATTCGGTAGAGCAGTGGCGTAGCACCCCACTCTCGCAAGATACGTACTCGAAATTCTGAGTGATATCCTGGTCCATGTCTCACGAGGGTGGCATGCTAGCACACTAAGTCAGTCAAACACTAATCTGAAATGATTCATTGGATTATGGAATTTGATTCTAATAATTTTATTGAGGTATAAACCATAAATATACATGATACTTACATGAGTTTTGAAATACTAATGGTTACGTGACTAGAATAATAGAGTGATACTCGAGATTGTCATTAAGCATGCATTGTACATATTTCATATACACATCTATGCATAAAGGAATACTTATAGAAATTAAAAATGTGTGTGCAATGTGTGTATTATATAATTTTGATATGCAGGGTGCACGTTCGCATTCAGACATTTCCAAATCTTGGAAGCAAATGCTAATCTGGAGCGTACTGTGAGTAAACTAGATGTTCTCACTTAATTATTTGTTTGCTTAATTTCTGATTTGAATTGGCTTATGAATGTGACTTAGTTGTTGAATTTTGGACATCGAAGGCCCGTGACTTGTGATGCATCAATGTGATATTAACGTGCTGCTTGTATGTGAACATGATGAAACAGGTGCTTTTAAATGTGATTTCCGACTGCCAGAATAAGTTCGATGATAATTGTTATGAATATGACAGCGAATATGTGAATGTGAAGCATTCCAATACATGAATGCATGAAAGTATTCCTTTATGCACAAATGTGTATATAAAATATGTACAATGCATACTCAATGACAATCCTAGGTATCACTCTATTATTCTCATCACGTAACCATTTGTATTTACAAACTCACATAAGTATCATGTATACATATGGTTTATACCTCAATAAAATCATTAGAAACAAATTCCATAACCCAATGAATCATTTCAGAATTTTCCAAAATCTGGCTTTTGGGTCTACTATTCTTGATCATTTAGATAATAAAACTAGGAAATTTGAGAATACTTTGTTCTAGAAAATTGTTCCCCATTGTCTTAAGTTTCTGATGACATCAAGATCATTTAATTTGCTTTAGGATTCCAAAATTTATACTCCAAATAATTTTGGATTGTTCATATATTGAAATAGTGCCCTTCACCCAACTTCTACCTAGAAATTTAAATTCTTAAAGACCAAATTAGAATTTGATTTCTTTAGACAATTTGTAACCCTATTTCTTTAGTTTAATCCAAAATAAAAATATTCCAATTGGATAACTAAAACTCAATATATCACCAAAATGTCAAATCATGTTTATGGTGTAGCAAAGTTGGTCGCGGCAAAGCCAGAAGTTAGTGGTGAACTTCTCCTTAGAGGAATTCTTGCAAAAATTTCACAAGTTTACCACGACGAACTTTTCCCAAGAGGAGTCCTAACCAAATCTCATAAGTTGGCCGCAGCGAACTTTAATAGAACCATACCCAGTTTTTCAACTTCATGTCAGATTTTGAGACTCTTAAAAACAGAATTTAAATTCGATGTCTTCATGAAAATGTAGCCATAAGTCTCTAGTTTACTAAAAAATGAAAAATAATTTCATTTAGATAACTAGAAAAAAAATTGTGGCTAAAAAACATAAGAATACTCAGTGAGTAGCATTTTCCAGATCATCTTCCAATTTTTATTTCAGATTTTACCCAAACACATCTTATACTATGATCATCTTTTCTATTTCATTTACTCCTCATTCTCAACTCCATTTCAACTCAATATCACTAAAAAATAATTCATGATCTATATTTGATCAACAACTCAAAAACAGAACATGTACATATTCCATTCATAATTTAATTTTTTTCTGCACTCCTTTCTACATCCGTTAAGAATTCATTCTAAATCAACTCTATATCCATTTATGAATCATTAATCATCACACATGTAAAAGAAATACATGACTCTATCCACATTACTCACTCAAGTTTTTCCATATACCCGTCCTCAATTTATGACATTTAACCTCCAACTATTATCAAACATGCTTCATTTATCAAAGCCATGAAGAATAATGTTCAACTTACTTGATTAAGCTCCAAGATTCTTCAAAACTCTTCAAGATCTCTCTCACCCTAGCTTCCTTCTCTCATACTTGATCTTCACCTTTTTAATGAGGAATAGGTAGGGTCTTTTAGCAATAAGAAGAAGAAGACCATGAATCTTGAAGAAGCAAGGTGCAAGAGTTGAACAAAAGTCAACATGATGAGGGTGAGAGTGAATGTCGAGGGTGAAGGAGAGGGATGGATAAGATGGAGAAATGAAAAAGTTGGAGGGGAGAAGTGTGTTTCGTTAATGTATAAGTTTTCACTTAGTGAATTTTGTGATTTGTATCAAATTGTGTATTCCGCAATTTCTGTGCAATATGTATACGAACGATTTCATAATGTAATGACTTTACAAATAAAATGATTTATATCTGAAATGGGCTCAAGTGTTTAATGAAATTATGATAAATTAGATAATGATTGAAACCCTTGTGATTAAAAATGTTTATCAATAAAAGTATGGGCTCGAATTTGATTAGTGATTTCCGCATACGCGTGTGTTAATTATTAAAAGTTTTGTTCGTATTCATTTTTGATTTCTTAGTAAGATTCAAAATTTCTGAATCCTCAATTTGAGCTTTGTTCATGTGAAATTGATCTTAAATTTTCAATAGCTAATAGTACTTCATTTTGCCCAAAATTCAATTCAACATTCTGCGCACTTTATTGCATTAGATTTGATAACCTCAATATCCAAATTTGTGATACATTGCTATTGAATTTTTTGTTTAATTGAACCCAAGTTTCTTATATCAATTGGTGACATTTTCATAGTTTTTATTACACTTCTTGGCTCTCATTTTCGGATTTTACACTTAATTTAACTTTTGAGTGCTTGCCTTTACTTTATGTAGTTTGAGAGTAAAATTGTCACAAATAATTAGTGATTGTACTAAATTAATTTTCTAGAACAATTAATACTGCAAACTACCATTTTTTTATTGTGAGAGATTTAAGAATTAGAGCCAAGGAGTGAAGGTCAACTATGATAAGTCAACAGGAAAGTTCGTTGCGGCGAAACTGCGGAGAGCTTTAAGGAAACATTTGTTGCGGTGAAGATTATGTTTACACCACACGAAAGTTGAAGCTGAGTTAATAAAATCTTTCGGAAAAAGTTCGCCGCAGCGAAACCTTCAAATTGGCACAGACCCAGACCATTTTTGGCAAAGTAACCCACTATGCAACCAAATTCATCGACCCATTTTATGAAAAATACCTATTTTAGGTTAAGTGACAACGGGAGAGGGAGGTTGACATTTCACTTACACTCTCCATCATCTCTTTTTCAACTCCATCAATACACGTCTTCGTTCTATCTTTCGCACCATTTTCGGTTATTTTTCCACTGTCGATTTCTACTATGGGTATCTCCAGTGGGTTCTCGATTGTGAAGTCTCTTGGAGCTATACTTGGCTAGACATCTAGATCCTTTTGAAGATGTAGCAATGACTTGAGTTCAACGGGATTAAAGGAGAGTAGTTTAATCCATGTTTAGCTATGATTTATGAACTCTTAAGTTTAGGATTTGTAATTTTTAGTTGAACATTCTTGATTAGAGTTTAATCAAGTGTTGGATATGATTGTGATGTTTGGATTTCTTGATGTAGAACTTTAAGCTTAAATATATAAAGTCCCATATATGTCTATTTGTGATGTTGTTGAATCTTTTTTATCTTGCATAGTTGTGTCTAATAGTGAGTTGATTTGAGATAACAAAATGACTTATTGCATTGACTTACCCACTACACACACTAAGGGCATTTAACAAGGTCTTAAGAAATGGAGTTCATTAATTAATACCTTAGACTTAAACAGTTCTTTAAGGTTTATGCATTTGAAACTTAGTGATTCCCAGTCACATTGAAAATTGATTTTGAACTATGATTGCTCATTTCAAAAGGATATCATCATCGTTTGATCATTGTCTTTATCTTCCTGTTTTTACATTCCCAAAAATCCAAAAATACTTTTGACACATTTTTCTTATAATTCCTTTAATTTAGTTAGGATTTCCAAAGACAAAAACCCCCTTCCTCACCAATTTAGCTTGCATTTCCTGACACATAAGTTAGCTTAGGTTTATTCATTTAGGTTCCAATTAAGTGAAACGACCCAAGGATGTAACCTCTATTGCAATCCTTGGATTATATTTTTGATTTGACCTATAAGGGTAAGTACTACGTCTCGGATCAAAATGGCATCGTTGTTAGGGAACCAAGCGATTGGTTCTTTAGGTTAGCTTTTGTCATTTTTGCTACTAAGTGAGGTTAGGAACCTTTGTTTAGATTGCATTTTAGATAGTTAGTTTCATACTTGTCAATAGTATAAGATTTCATTTTCTTTACTTAGCTTAAAATTTTGAAAACACAAACAAACAGGATACTGAACTTTCTGCAATTTTCAAACTTATCATTTTTTCACCCATATAGTTTTGAACATTTCTTTGATTGCTTTTTGATACATACACATTTACTTACATGCTTTACTTTCACACATACTTTCATACACCTACATACATGCATCCATCGCATATTGCCTTTTTGTTTAACTTTGTGTGCTTGTAAGTAATTTTATTACATTTTATTTTCATTTGAATTATTCACGTGTATGCACTAGAGAGCTAAACTTCTACCTTTCTACCCTGAAATTGAGAGACATTTGACAAAGATTAGAAAGGAGAGGGGAGAAAAAAAGAGAAGTCAGGTAGTTGTCGAAGAAGAAACTAGTCAGCCAAGTAGTGAAAGCATATCGATGGAAGGAGTGATCATGGCTGAGAACCCAGTTTTTATGCAAAACCCTAATCTTAATGCTAATCAACCTAGGAATGGTGATAATGGAGGTAATAGGGAGCAGGAGTGAGTTAGTGAGAATAATGAAAATCAAAGAAGAAGGACCAATAGGGAAGCAACTACCTCTAATGTGAACTATGACCCATTTATTGCTACTTGTCCTAATTTTGACGTGAATTTTGAAGTTAAAGGATTGCTCATTAACTCTCTTCCTAAATTTCATTGCTTGACAGGAGAAGATCCCTACATCCATTTGCAATCTCTATCAATGATTTTTCAAAGTATGAAACCTATGGGGGCTTCACTCGATCAAGTATTATGGAAGGTTTTTCGCCTATCCTTGGAGGGAAAAGCAAGGGAGTGGTACATGAGCCTCCCAAGATATGTGGTGAATGTCTGTCATAGTTGGGCTAATTTGCGAAAGGCATTCCTCGAGAAATATTTTTCGGCCTCCATAATGTTGTCAATGAGGAAGGAGATCTATTTAGTACAGCAAGATTACGACGAGTCACTCTATGACTATTGGAACCGCTTCCAAGACTTGTTATCTAGATGCCCCCACCATTAGATACCTGATGAGCAACTAGTGCAGTATTTCTATGGTGGACTGATGTTTCAAGATAAAGGTATGTTGGATGCGGAATTAGGAGGTTCCTTGATTGATCTTACAGCTTCAGAGTCATATGATTTGATCAAGAAGATGGCTTTGAATCATAAGCAGTATAGTGTTAGAGATACTAGAGGAGTACATGAGTTGGGAGATTCGACAGCCCAATCTAGGAGAATGGAGAATCTGGAATCTAAAGTTGACTTTTTAAAGAGTAAAGTGACCTCACAGTTGTCCTTCATCACTGCAGAATTGAAGAATATGAACGTGCATCACCCAATACCTTCTATAGATCTTACTGCACCCAATTGTGATACTTGTGGGTCAGTAATGCACATATCCAGTGTTTGCCACGGTTAATATGAAGAGTTGTCCACTGTATATCAGAGTCGGCCTAATAAAAAATGGGACCCCTATTTGAACACTTATAATAAGGGATGGAAAGCAAATCTAAGGCTCAGTTGGAGGAATAAGGAAGGAAGAGGACCAAATAGATTTCAACAAGGTGGAGGAGCTGGCATGTCTACAAACCAGTTCCATAACCAACAACTGTCTCTGACTATCCCACCAAAGGAAGGCACCAACCAACTTGTTCACAATACGATGGCACTGATTAAAGTGGAAAGGACTTCGAACAACAACCCGTTCAATACAATAGCCTCTCTCATTCAACAAGATTCCTTTAAAATCATTGCTCAGTTTAATGCTCTAGAAAAGAGAATGATACAATGGGAGACGAAAGTTGAAAATATAAACTCCTATGTCACCCAATTATCCAACAACATGAGTGAGAATCAAGTGAGAAGCAGTGGAGCCATCCACTCCAATACCGTTATGAACCTCAAAATCTTGAATGCTATAACTCTCCGCAGTGGGAAACAAGTGAGGTTTAGAAATTAAGATGAGGGAGAAGATGAGGAGGAGATTAAGAGTAGAGAATTGCCTTCAACAACTGAGAGAGTTAAGAAGTCTGAAAGTTTGAAGGAGAGAGCACTTTTAGCTGGAAAGGAGTCAAAACAATTGAGGAGTAAGGAAGCAAATTCATAAACTAACTAGGAATCAAGCAAGCAAAGAGCCCAAGGAGAAAACAACAAGGAGGTAAGCCTAAAAGATATTCCTTTCTCAACTCATATTTTCTTAGCAAAAATATGACTGATTATAAACCTGAAAAAGATGTCATTGACTTGTTTGGGAAAGTAGAAGTTAACATCCCTTTGCTTGATCTAGTGAAAAGGGTTCCTGGTTATACTAAATATCTTAAGGACTTGTGCACCATCAAAAGAATGTTTAGACCTATTGAAAGAGTACAAGTTAACTTAAATGTGTCCACACTTTTCAAACCTAAAATACTAGTTAAGTGCCACGACCCTAGATCTTTCACCTTCCGTGCATAATAGGAAAAGTTACCATAGGAGGAGCCTTACTAGATTTAGGGGCGGCAATCAATGTGATGCCTAAGTCTATCTATACATCATTAGGAGTTAAGAGTCTAAAGCCTACATCTGTAGTGTTGTAATTGGTTGATAGGTCTCTTAGGCATCCAGTGGGGATCATAGAAGACATTTTGGTTCAGGTAAAGGGTTTGGTTTTTCCATCTAATTTCTATGTACTTGACATCTCTTCTGAAGTTATGTAGGACACTACCTTGATACTTCTAGTACTATGATTAACATGAAAGAAGGTATAATCACCACGAAGGTAGGAGATCAACAAGTGAGTTTTAAAATATATGAAGCTATGAAACACCCCATGAGGATTATTCTTTTTTAAGAGTTAACATGCTTGATATTGTCATTGATGATGCATGCTCTGAGTTTGAACTCCAACATGTTTACTCTAACTCTGCATTGAACCTATTAAATGCTTTTATTGTCATTGATGGCCCCTTGGAAGAAGGGATATTCGCTAATGTTTCAGGTGAATCGAGAAATGTGGATGTTAACACCGAAGTGGCAGGTGGTCATGTCATCTCACCACAGTATGGTTATCTACCAAACGTTCACTAGGAGACCCAGCAACCTTCGTAATTATCAAGTCGTTTCTTCTCCTTCACTTACTTACTTACTTTTTCTTTGTGATTGAATATGACATTGTGGATGCATTAGTATGTTGAATAAGTGTGAGGGAGAAACCAATTTAGTAGGACCTAGGTTTAGCTTTCAATTTATGCAGTTTTTCAATTCAATAATTCCTCTCCTGTTTATGTTTGCTGTGCTCTTTGGCTTGATGCATGATACATCTTCCATGTTTGAGGAAATTGATGTGAATGAATGGATTGCACTTTTTTTTTCCTGATGCCTAAGGAATATGAGCTTTAAGTGAACTGAGTATCCATCCGAGTCTTTAATATGTTTGTTAGTCAAGTTTTTCATGTCTTTCTTTGTTTGTTTTCCTTTTGCGTAACTTTCGTCGCGACGTAAAGTCCAATTCACTGCGACGAACTTACTTTGTTTTCCTTCATGTTGCTTTTGGGATATTTTCACCACGACATGGATTCCATGTCGTCGCAGCAAAAGTTCCTCAAAATCTCTCAGGTAAACTTCGTCACAGTGTGAACTCATCCTCTCGCCTCGGTGAACAACCTCATTTCTAACCTTTGCCACTATGGACAATCCTTACTTCTTTATTTTCTTCTCGGGTTTATTTCACCGCAGTGTGCATTCCACATCGCTGCGGTGAACTTCCTAGTATTCTTCCTTATTCCTTCGGGTTAATTTTTCCACGGTGTGAGTTCATGTTGTCGTGGTGAAACAAGGCTATTTCGTTGGATTTTGCGACTAGGGTTAGGTTCGCCGCGACAAATTTTAGTGTTCACAACAGCAAAAGTTTAATTTGCGCAAAATTAACACGGTGAAATTACCCTTCCACCCTTTGTGCAGATCTCACTAATCTCCAAGACACCCTCCTTTAAAAGATAGCCAGGCAAGATAGAGATAGGCGGTATCACCGACGCATGGATGCATTGCTCGCCGAGCACCTTCACTTCTAGCTTCCATCTAATGAAGATGACCCTGAGTGGTGCTGGCACATCGGAAGCAAGTCCCTTTGGCTCTGGGGATGATCATCCTATAGAGTAGCTCGAGTCACTTGTTCTATGTCTTTTTCTTAGTTATGCTTTAGTTTTAGTTTGTTGGATACTCAGTTGCATTTTTTTCATGTACATAAGTAATGGCTGGTTATTTATATAATTCTCTTTGTACTTTTTTTGATGTGTTGTTCTTCAATAGCCTTACACTTCCCTTTCAATGCATAATTATTTTAATTGTTCTTCACATTGATAACAATATGATATTTAAGTGTGGGGGAGGTTGTTCTAATTTGACAATTCTTGTTTATGCATCATTTTTGGTCATTTAACCACTTGTGCAAGTCATTTGTGCCTCATATGCAAATTTTTTAACTTAGTAACTGGGGAAAATTCCATGCCTAAAGTGTTTCTGTCGTTTTTTGCCACAATGATCTCTTGATTTTGCTGCGGCGACGCTGCAAAATTAATGCTTTGCTGCAGCGAACTCTTAGACTCGCCGCGGAGATGATGTCCTTCTTAAAGAAACTATTTGAAAATGTCATCATTTTAATAATTCTCCCTAATTAGATTCTTCTCACTCTTGTGTCTTGAAGATTTTATCAAATTCAAAGTAGTTCTTGTGTATTTGAAAACACCATCTATGCTTTTAAATGATTGTTGATTTCGGTTAATTTCATTTTCAATGTTTTCATAAAAAGCAAGTGAGGGTACACTAAGAGAGTAGCATTATGTGTTTTTAAACCTTGAGATTGCTTAATTTAGATACTACCCTTGTTCGAAGGATATTTGGGCCTGAATTCTTTCAATTTTATGTGTATTTGCCTAATTTCGTATCTCTCTAGAACTTGTTTTAATTCTTGATCAAAGCTTGATGAACTAAATTTTGTTCATATGATAGAAGCATTTCTTTCCAAATCCCAATTACCTAAACACTTAACCTTTGCTAGCCCTTTTAAGCCTTTTTTTGAGTGCATGCATATTTCACAATTATTATGATTATCTCATCTCTAGTTTGAGTTGATATAAAAAAAAAGAGAAAAGAGAAAGGGTTTCAATACAAAAGAAAAGAAAGATAAAAGAGTTTTAAAATTTTCAAAAATGTAAAAAAAAGAAGAAAAAAGCAAAAAGTAAAAAGCAGAAAATTTTCTCAAAAGAGAAATGTAATAAAAATGTGTTAAATTATGTTTATTTTTGTAAATATTTTCTTAATTGTAGTTGGAGTTTGTTTCATGAGATAAGTAATTGTGGTGCACGTACTCATTTTTCCTTCTTCTATTCAATCCATTCCATTTAGCCTTCTGTACATTATAACCTTGAAAAGTCCTCTTGATTTTCGAAATTATAGTTCTTGTAGTAGAGAGGTAAAATTATCACAAGCTTATGGAAGAGAATGAACTAATCAGATTGTAGAGTGAAATTATCCTAAGACAAGTGAGTTGTGAGATTAAACACATTATCTTGAGAGAAATCTCTTTTGCCTAATCTCTTGTATCAAATGCTTATAGTGTGTACTTTCTTAGCAGTCTTTCAATCTGCTTAGGTTGATTTCTAAGGAAGTGACTTAACTACTTTTCTACTTTCATTTTTAAGCATGGTCGGAGTTTTCTTTTATACTTGTGTTTCTTTGACTTTTATAAACTTTGTCTAGGAGTACAAAGGTCTAAGTGTGGGGGAATTTGATTAAACCCAAGTTTCTTATATCAATTGGTGACTATTTTTTATGGTTTTTATTACACTTCTTGGTTCATATTTTCAAATTTTATGCTTAATTTGACTCTTTAGTACTTGCCTTTACTTTATATAGTTTGAGTGTAACATTGTCATCAATAATTAGTAATTGTACTAAATTAATTTTGTAGAATAATTGATACTGAAAACTACCATTTTTTTTTATTGTAAGAGACTTAAGAAGTAGAGCCAAGGAGTGAAGGTCAAATATGACAAGTCAACAAGTCAACAAGGCAATAGGAAAGTTCAACGCAACAATGTTGATGTTTCACTGTGGCGAAGTATAAAGAATTACTGCGGAGACCTTTCGGGAAAAGTTTGCCATGGAGAAGATTATGTTTGCGCCACAACGAAAGATGAAGCTGAGTTAATAAAATCTTTCAGGAAAAGTTCGCCGCGATGAAACCTTCAAATTGACACAGACCTGGATCATTTTTTGCAAAGTAACTCATTGTATAACCCAATCCAACCCGTTTTGTGAAAAATACCTATTTTAGATAAGTGATAATAGGAGAGAGAGGTCGACACTTCACTCACACTCTCCATCATCTCTTTTTCAACTCCATCAACACACACCTTCGTTCTCTCTTCTGCACCATTTTTTGTTCATTTTTCCACCATCGGTTTCTACCATGGGTACCTCCACTGGGTTCTCGATTGTGAAGTCTTAGAGCTATGCTTGGCTAGACATCTAGATCCTTTTGAAGATATAGCAATGACTTGAGTTCAATGGTCTTAAAAGAGAGTAGCTTAATCCATGTTTAGCTATAATTTATGAACTTCTAGGTTTAGAATTTGTAATTTGTAGTTGAACATTCTTGATTAGAGTTTAATCAAGTGTTGGATAATATTGTGTTGTTTAGATTTGTTGATTTAGAACTTTGAGCTTAAATATATGAAGTCTCATATATGTCTATTTGTGATCTTATTGAATCTCTTTTATCTTGCATAGTTGTGTTTGATAGTGAGTTGATTTGAGATCCCAAAATGACTTGTTGCATTGACTTACCCACTACGCACACTAAGGGCATTTAATAAGGTCTTAAGAAATGGAGTTCATTGATTAAGACCTTGGACTTAAAGGGTTCTTTAAGGTTTATCCATTTTAAACTTAGTGATTCCCACTCCCATTAAAAATTGACTTCGAACTATGATAGCCAAAGTTGATTTTCAAAAGGATATCATCATCATTTGATCATTGTCTTTATCTTCATGCTTTTACATTCCCAAAATTCCAAAAATACTTTTTGACACATTATTCTTATAGTTCCTTAATTTAGTTAGGATTTCCAAAGACAAAACCCCCTTCCTTACCAATTTAGCTTGCATTTCATGACACATAAGTTAGCTTAGGTCTATTCATTTAGGTTCCGATTAAGTGGAACATTCCGAGATTATAACCTATATTGCAATCCTTGGATTATATTTTTAATTTGACCTCCAAGGGTAAGTACTAAGGCTCGGATCACTATTTAATACAATATATTACACACTAACTTTACCAATATAACACTCATTTATATAATCATGATGCTTTAGTACTTTTATCTATTTTCTTAATCTCGTATTCCATTCTTTCAAACTCAATAATTACCTCAAACTTTAATGATCTGTATATTTATATATATCCAACATGTTTCTATACATATATTGTCTCCAAACTTTCTATACAATTACTATTACAGCAAGTTCCATTTCGTATATCATATAATCAACTTATGAGGCTTAATTGTCTCTATGTATACAAAATAACTTTATCTTGCTGCATTAGATTGCATCAAAGCCATGAAGAATAATGTTCAACTTACTTGATTAAGCTCAAAGATACTTCAAAACTCTTGAAGATCCCTGTCAACCCTAGCTTCCTTCTCTTATACACAATGTTCACCTTTTTAAGGAGGAATAGGTTAGGTCTTTTGGCAACAAGAAAAAGAAGACCATGAATCTTGAAGAAGCAAGGTGCAAGAGTTGAACAAAAGTCAACATGATGAGGGTGAGAGTAAATGTCGAAGGTGAAGGAGAGGGATGGAGGAGATGAAGAAATGAAGAAGTTGGAGAGGAGAAATGTGTTTCGTAAATGTATAAGTGAAAGACCATAATGTGGGTCTTTCACTTAGTGAATTTTGTGATTTAAACAAGTGGTGTGGCAAGTGACATGTGTCACTTGCCACATGTCACTTTCTCATAGTCTTTTATCTAACTAGTCCATTTTATCTTCAAATTCTAATCCAATTGACTCCCAATTTTCATTGGCACTTGTCGTTAAATCTCAAAGTTATTTATCAAAATTTCCATTGCCATTTGAACCTTATATCTATTACCATTTAATAATCATTTTTCCACTTAGCAATTTTCATAGTCCAAAAATACCAAAAAATTTTATAAATTTTCTCAAAAATTCCAAAAATTCTAAATCAGTAATTAAAATCTCCAAATCAGTTTTTCAATACAATCAAACCATAATTTCTAATAAAATCATATTTACAAATACTTATACCCGAAAAATATCAATGAATGCATATACAGTCATTTTTATGTGCAAAATTTACTATTCACGTGTGTGTGTATGCTACATTATGCATTAGCATGAAATGCACTTTCTTCTAATCTCTCACTGCTATTTTCTCAGTTATCAAAATCTAGAGATCTAACCCTTAGTATGGGAACGAGATGTTACATTTCTCCCCCTTAGTAAATTTCATTCCCAAAATTATTATCTGATTAATCAATAAGGCGGGGGTATTGTTTCCTCATATGCTCCTCTGTCTCATATAACCTCATCACTCGAATACTTTCATCCAAATGTCCATAGTCGCTAGATTCACTAGGTCTTTCAATCACTTATTTGGTCACTCACTATCTTAACTAGTTCCATAATATATCTCAGATTATTCAAAAAGTTCATTTCCTCTGGGAACATTACATCTATGTCGGATCATATCGATATTCTTAACATACTCACATATCACACATTATGAATCTAAGACATCTTTTTTGGTACTACAAACTCATATGTTAATGGTCCTATTATCATAATAATTTAATATATTCCAATCTATGTTGGGTTTAGCTCCCTTTTTCCTGACTTGAGCACATCTTGCTAAGGTGATACTTTCAGAAATATTTCATCTTTTGCTTGATATTTCACATCTCTTCAGTGTTAATACACTTAACTCTTGTGTTTATCTCACCATATTCCATAACTTTGATGTTGATCTACCTAATTCATTCATCGTACTTAAGCCAATTAATTCCTATTATAGATTCATTTCATTCATCAACAGTATCTCGAATCAATTCTAGCCTTCAACTATTTTTAGGCCCTCTTCATTTCAGTGTAGGAGAGAAAGAATCTTTTGTCATATAATGCCTTATACAGTATTCTAAAGATATAACTATGCTAATGATTGTGATGCTTAAAGTCAAATAGAACTATACATTGATCTCTTGTTCCTATGAACTCCAAAATATAAGCTTTAAAGATATCTCCGACAGTTAAGACTGTCAGCAATTTAAACGTTCAATCGCTTGATTATAAATTCTTAACCACTATATGATGTTCTGGCATACTCCTACTAGGATGTATAGCAAGTTACCATTTGTACTTTTCTAATAATCTCTTTGCTCTATCATATTTTTCGGGTACACATACTTTTTATTTCAATCACAAAGTATCATTTTTCCTATTCGAAATTTATCTCCAATTTCTAATCTAATTGACTCCCAATTCTCAATAACGATTGTCATTAAATCTTAAAGTCATTTATCAAAATTTTCATTGCCATTTGACTCTTATTTCTACTACCTTTTAACAATTTTTTTGTCACTTGGCAATTTTCCTAGTCTAAAAATACCTAGAAATTTTAGAAAATTTCCCAAAAATTCTAAATCAGTAATTATAATCTCTAAATCAATTTTTCAATACAATCAAACCACAATTTTCAATAGAAGCACATCTACAAATAATTATACTTGAAAATGTCAATGAATCCATATACAGTCATTTTTATGTGAAAAATTTACTATTCACTTGTGTGCGTACGCTAAATTATGCATGAGCATGAAATGCACTTTCTTCTAATTTGTCATTGCTATTTTCTCAATTACCGAAATCTAGAACTCTAACCTTTAGTATGGGAATGGGATGTTATAAGTGGGATTGGGAGATCAACTATTTCGAGAAGCTTTAATGTCAGAACTCTCTTCTTCTTTTCTCTCTCTCTTTTAGGTTTCCAAATGTAGGCAAAATGTAGACTCCTCTTTTAAGGCTATATCATAATCCCCTTATAGTATTTACCAATTAAAGTAACCCTAGTGTCTTTTCAGGATCTGAAATGTCTTTTAAAAACTTGAATCCAAATGTGACGTTGCGTCAGTCTATGCTCTAGCCACGATCATGGCCCTTAATATATGATTATGGTATGGTTATTTGCTCTTTGTCAAGATCGTGGCCCTTAGTTGGTGCTTTTCTCATGATCGTGGCAGTGTTAGAGAAGTACTCTAAAGGCAATCACCTTTAGCACTTATTGTGGAAATCATTTTATGACTAATAAAGGTATTTTTTCATTATTTTGATGTTCATACATTTACAGATTTGATGTTGATCTTAAATTAATTTAATGAAGTCCTTGATATAAAACATAGTATGGAGGAAATCATAATGAGATCATAATAATGAGATTCCTATTATATGTAACTATATTGGTATCTAAACTTTCCCTATTCATAGGGTTAATGAGAAGGGATATCATTAATTCAGATAGACTAGCATATGTTATACTCCTTGATTGGATCAAGTAGTAGATCTTAAAAGCTGTAGACATGAGTTATTTAGAGTTAACATATGGATGCTTATTAAGGGTAGTAAGTATATTGGATTGACCTATTATGAGACACTCATATAGATATTCTATTCTAGTTTCAATGATAGTCTCATTATAGCAATAGTGTAAATATCCTTTGACTTGAGGTTCTCAAGGATATTTCGGATAATAATCTTATGCTTTGACTTTATTCATTGATGCCTTTTAGGGGTTACTCATAGGGTGGTGATTAGGTATAGCTTGATGTATTCGGAGGTAATTAAGTAGTTAATAAAGGATTCACCACTCTAGATAGAAGGAGACAACCTCTTGTCAGGGTCATTACTCAGGAGTCTCTGGCCAAAGTAGATATGTGTCACGAAGGCAGTCTTCAATGATATATAGATTAATGAGATCCTTAGGATAAGATCTAATAACACTTGGATTAGATGTGATGTAGTCAGTCTAGTCGGAGTTGACACTTTGACCATATTCTGAACCAAATGGGATATAGATGGTGAAAGGATGAATTGCATGGCCATTTGTACAGAAGAACAAGGTTGTGATGCTAATGGACTCTTCTAGTTTGAAGAAAAAGAACCAAAAGAAAAAGAAGTCTGTAGGGCCTAAGGGAGGTGTGAAGAAAGCAAAGAAGATTGCCTCGAAGGGAACTTACTTCCACTGTGGCAAAGAAGGGCACTAGAAGAGAAACTGTAAGGCCTATTTGGAGTCCTTGAAGTAGAAGAAGGCATCTGATGACTTTTAGACCTAATACATACTGATGTATATGGTCCGATGTCTATAGATGCCAAAGGTGGTTTCGTATACTTCATTACCTTTATCGATGATCATTCTCGATATGGGTATATTTATGTTAAGAGATACAAGTCTGAAGCCTTTAAAAGGTTGAAAGAATCTAGAAATGAAGTTGACAAAACAACTTGGGAGAAGTATTAAATTGGATCAAGGTGGTGAATACTTAAGCCATGAGTTTTTGGATTATCTTAGGGATAATGGAATATTATCCCAGTGGACTCCATCTTACATGCCACAACACAATGGTGTGGCTGAGGGGAGAAGCTGAACCTTGTTAGACATCATAAGGTCTGTGATGGGTTTACCAGATTTACCAAAATCCTTTTGGGGTTATGCACTCCAAGCTTCTATTTATGTACTAGACCTGATGTATCATATGTTCTAAGTGTTATACTAGTTAAGCCCTAGTGAGGGTTATTGGGTGGTTGTCAAGAATATCCTTAAGTATTCGAGAAGAACTAAAGATGTATTGTTGGTATATAGAGAAGGTGATCTTGTGGTAAGCGGGTATACTGATGCCAGTTTCCAATCTGATAGGGATGACTCCAAATTCCAGTCTGGATATGTATTCACACTGAATGGTGATGTAGTTAGTTGGAAAAGTTCCAAACAAGATACAACTACCAATTCGATGACGGAGGCAAGTACATTGTAGCTTCAGAAGCAGCAAAGGAAGCAGTTTAGATTAAGAAGTTCATAATAAAACTTGGTGTGGTTTAAGCATCGTTGACCCAGTGTAGATGT